>JAMKCH010071304.1:0-24237 GCA_023653785.1 Ophioderma brevispina
TTGATGTTTGATTGAGATTGATTTAAACACACAATTGAAATAAATACTTTGTTTTAAAATTTGTAATCAAGTTAATACAGTGTATTGTCTAGTTATTCAGGAGTTTGAATCCGTAGTTTTGAGGTGGTTTTGGCATTGGTCAAGGTGACCGTAACAACAACAAGTCGATGTCAAGCTTGTCGGTGTTAATTGCTAGCGTTGAAATTTGGGATTAACACCGCTCGGTGTAGTTGCACAATTTTAATTATGAATTTTGGTGATCTGCGTATGAAATGTTAGAGGTAAGCAGTTACAATAGAAGCAAAAAAATAAAAAAACCCAAACTTTTTTACTAAAACGCGCGTCAGACGTTACAGATATAAATGTTACCACCAAAATGCGGTGTTATTGATTCCAGGAAGATGTTAAATTAACACCAGTAGTGTCAATTTGGCACCGGCAGTGTTAAAAAATTATTAACACCGACATGTGGTGTAAAATTAACACCAAGCAGTGTCATATCATACATTTTAACACCAAAATTTGTGTTAATATAACACTAACATGATGGTATTTAACACCAAAATTGTGTAAATCTAACACCAATGGGTGCAGTCCCCTATTGATTCCAGGAGAGTGTTAAAATTAATACCCATGGTGTTAAAGTTTACAATCCAGTTTTTGCTGTGTATGCATGACACTAAGTAACCATTTGCTATTGTTATATTAGCCTCAAATTTTGTGATTAAAAATATTATTTTCTCAATTTTATTTGAGAAAAGATTTCTCACGGGAAAAGTACTTTGTTTACTGTTAAAAATAGAAAGGGGAATTCCCCTAGTGTTGTTTGTGCAAAATGCACCTGTTATTTACATCAAGCAATAGATGTGTGGGATTCCCCGGAATGCTAAACTTAGAAACTGAGTCGTCAACTTGTTTATGCTTTAAGAAAAACATATTGCAAAATTTGGGGATTCCCCCAGGATGTTATAAATGTGAAGTGATACAATGCAGATGATGTAATTTATGTGAAATTCAATTGGTCAGCTAGTGCAAAGTTATATTTATGCATGATGCTGTGGTAATATCTATTTTAAGACTTGGGAACTTTCTGAAATTAATATATAATGGAGGATTTGGAGAGGTTAGATTTGCCAGCAGCCAGAGTAGCAAGTAGCTAGAAGCTGTATATAGTGCCAGGATTTATTATATATATTTTCAATTCCACGTGAGCAAAGTGCTATAATTATTCTACTGTCGTCTTTAAAGCAAAAAGTGCTGGGAATCAAAATAGGATTCCAAATTGTGGACAGATAGAAATCGTGGTGATTATCTTGGACTGATATACTGTTGAATATGAGTGTCGTCGAGGGACTTATTTAACCCCGTCGTCTTGAACTGCTGGACAAAATTACCTTCAAGACTCAGAAGATTCCCATGGAATATTACCTGATTTATAAGTGTGACTTTGCATGCTGTCATTTTGAAGTCTTTGCTGTGAGGACATATCATCGTTGAACAGCAACGCTTCTTTTGGACATTAGTGGACTCTAAAGTATCAATCTTATAAATTGTGTGTAATTTTACTATATATGTAATGTTGTTTTGGACATACCAAATTCTTGAACCAAACTTATTAAAATCATTAATCTGTGTTATTATATAAAATTTAGATCATTTTGCACAAGGCTCATTTGTTTGTGTTTGAAAGGTATTTCTGACCTTAGACGTCCATGAGACGTCATAACACTATTGCAATTTGCACTGAATAAAGGCGCATTTGTAATACATATGAAGATGGTATTTTCAGCTTATTAAGGTGTAATTAATGCACTGGTATGCATTATTTAATAGATGCAAAAACATGCTTTCATGCGATTATGACTTTCAATCATGCTTATATAAATTAAGAATAAAAAGAAGTTACCTTTTAAGTTAGTGTGGAAAAACACTTGCTGAATAGCAATGACTCCTGGGCCTAATTGAAAAAGAATTTTATGTTATTTAAGATATAGCAATGACGAGGATGTAAAAACAAAAGTCATCATCACCATCATCAAGATTCAAACAAGTATAGATCATTAATCACCACATAATATTAAATAACGTATCGTTATGACACTCAATGACACAATAGTGTTGGTGTGTCGTTAAATACTAATACCACCTCCTCCTACTACTAATATGGATGGTTCCCGGGGGTGGTTATACAATGGTGCAATCTGATCGTCTACAATAAAGCCGGGAGAGCTGCGTTATACACCGACAATGACCTAAATTTCAAACTTAGAAATGACCTCAATGTGTCGAGAAATGACGACTATGAATCTCTCTTTATTGAAATTGATACACACCCTAAATTAGGGGTTCATTCATGGATTTTCATGAGTAAACGCTTGTTTTGGCCCGAGGGCAGGCCGGGCATTATTTTGCATGTTTGTACCTTAAATCCTCCAAAATCAGCTGCAAAGTCACTCTTTTCATGTCATGTTTTCGTCTTCTTCACCCTTGAGAAAAATTGCATGATCGATGTATCAAATGGCATGTTCCATTACAAAATAGGGGTGTGCTTCGAATGTGCACTAACATGCAAAATATTTGAAAGCATGTTTTGTGTTTTATTCAACACATAATTCCGAAAAATACATTTTTTTTATTAATAGTCAAGTATATTGAGCTTCAATATTTATTTTGATTCAATAATAGCCATAGAAACCATGCTCATTGTACACACGTCTACCTCTTTCTACATGCCTAACCCAAAAGTGATCAGAAATCGATTACTGCAGGGCATTAAACGTTGTTTATGACCGGCTCTCGACCAATTACAAACGCGGAAATCTCCTAATGATGTATCATTGGTGTAATATCCAGACCACCTGATCGACATCCACAGCCTTTTCAAGTCAATTTATCAACAAGCATCGATTTATTCGTTAAAGAAAATATGCTAACTTTCATTTTTGGAGACTTTAATCTTGACTTAATGAAACATACACGCCACGGTGCCACAAATGATTTTTTAACATCCATGTACGCTGCTTCATTCTATCCTTTAATCGATAAACCCACACGCATTACTACTAAAACATCAACACTAATTTATAACATCTTTACCAACGTTCTCGACCAAAAAATAACACCAGGCATACTCTTTAGTGACATAACTGATCACTTCCCTGTCTTCCAAATTAAAAATAAACCGAATAAAAATGATAAAAACATTAACCTGAATCAAAATTCCGTATAACCAGGAGCATAAACAAGACTAACACTGCAGCTCTATAGGAACTGATCTTCTAAACACTGATTGGAACGATGTAGTTTGGAATTCACTTCCAAACACCCTTCGCACTTCCAAACACCCTTCGCAATATCCCCACGCTCTCTCAATTAAAGGTGCAACGAGAGATTCAAATAACAGGTATCCCTAAAAAATGTGAAAATTCTGATTTTTGCCTTGATGTAAAACTTTCCATCAAATATATCTCCATCTCAAAGGATTAAGCTGAGACATGTTTCTTTAGTACAAAAAAATTTAAATTTCTAATTTCGTACAGGAGCAAATACGAAATTCAGCCTATGTTTTATATTGAAATATAAGCAAGTCAAAATCACCGTTTTTCTCTCTTTTAAGACATTTCTGTAGCCAAATACAAGGTAAGAGATCTATTGAGTATCTAATCTATATGTAATTACTATTATGACACAATATCTGAGTGCCTCAAAATCTCTCGTTGCACCTTTAAAAAAAAAGTTGAAAACTCATCTCTTTCATCAAGCTTTTCCTGATTCACAGATTTAATGTTTTTTGTGTGTGTTTTCATGTTACTGTGCGCTCTGAGTTCTTCGGAAGATTTTGCGCCTTATAAGAACAATTTATTATTATTATTATTAGAGGAGGAATTCTAGATCACCACCAGTTCAAAATGGCAAGAGTCATGGTTTTGAATAATATCAATCCAAGCGTAGTCAAAGAAATCGCTCTTTTATTTCTACTAGGCCTCTTACTCATCTTTTTTAACTTTCACTATTCCACATGTATATTTCCCTCGCTCTCAAATACAAAATTATTCCTATATTCAAAAAGTCTGATCCCATTCATTTTCAACACCCTAATCTCCCTCCTAACCATGCTTTCAAATATTCTTGAACGCCTCACAACGCTTGACAATTTTTTTTTCATCTGACATATCTTCACGACAATTAGTACGTTTTCCGGAATAAACACTCAACAGACCCAGCTCTTCTTTATCAGCAGTTTGATATTTGTTACAAAATTGCATTTCTCTTCCGCATTATCACAAAAACACCCACTAATCGGAGTCTTCCTCGACCTCTAAAAAGCCTTCGACACGATGAGCACGCCATTCTACTCCAAACTTCACTACTATGGGATAACGTGGAATCCTTCTCGAACTATTGCAACATCTGAAGCAATTTACCACCTTCAATTTTTACTCTAATTCTAAACTTTCCAGTGTCGTGTCGGCGGCCGCGTCCCTCAAGGCTCGGTACTTGGTCCTCCTACTCTTTTTATATTGTTAATGACAATCCCAAAGCTTCTAAAACACTTTTCCTACGTACCTGCTTTCAAATGATACCATATTCGTTTCCAATCCTTACATGAACACTTACAAAATATCAATCTTGAACTCCAACATGTCTCCAATTGGTTTAAGGCCAACAAATTATCCTTGAATGTAAGCAAAACTATTATATCACTCCCACCCTATCAAAACAAAAAAAAACATTCAAACACACAACAAATATCACTATGACATATTCCATCGGAGCCTCGTTGTTCACACAAACTTTTTGGGCGTCATAATTGATAGTCAACTAAATTGGAAACATCACATTATTAAACAACAAATCATGTGTTCAAAGTTGTTGGCATCCTTAAAAATCTCAACACACCATCCCTCCAAAATCTTGGTACTCCAACTCATGTCAAAGGCCTGAAAAAATATGTGTGAAAGACTTGGTATTCAACTTTAGCGTAATGTGCTACCATCAACAGACAGTGGGCTAACAGAAAGATTTAATTGGTACGTTTAATAGGTACAGACAAAGATAGTCATTCATCTCTAACCAATACAAGATATAGGCCTATATAAATAAAATAAAGAATTTTTCTTTTTTTGCAAAGGGTCCCATTACCCCATGCGTCGGCCATATGGACTCCCCGTTATTTGCAATAGGGGGTAATATGGACCTCGCATGGTCCATATTGCCCCGTCCCATGAAAGTTTCTACATGGGATATAGGGTGTCCCATATTCCCCTATAGATCACACATAACAAAATTAATCCATCCGTTTTGGAAATAGGCTAGGAATTTGATACATGTACTTGACACATGGGTATAATGTCAGTATCATATGTGGCCATGGTAACAACCTCCAGACGGAGGCTCACGATAAAAGGGATGTTTTAAATGTTACTGACATAAAGAGAACGTGTTGAAAAGTTAACACTACCTATATACGTTAATAACTGAATTACAGTTTTGATAATGTTCTTTCAAGTAGCAATAGAAAAAAACCACTCCTATCATCTCTTGTTTATAAGGGGGTGTCCATATGCCCCCGGGGTCATAGTACCCCCTTTTAGGCAACCCGATATCTTGAAGAAAGTGGATATGAAATCTTAAATTGCAGGGCGATAATTAAAAATCTCGGAAGAAGCACCTTAAAAGGGATACGCAGCGATTTGCTGATCCTGAACTTATCCGAAACTCCGAAAAAAATGATCAAAATTCAATTCTTGGTATTTTTGTTAACTGGCATAGATGTGCTAAAATAATCTGCAAGTGGTTCGCATGCAATCCTTTTTAACTCTCTCCGTGCTGGCAAATTGTTTATACGTTATAACACAATAAGTCCAAGAGACAGTTTGCCAAATATTTGCAGATCATATGGGAAACCATCTAAAAAACAAACACCAAAAAAAACAAAGTACTATGCTTGTTTGGACTCATTTCAATGCCATTTTATAGGCGAATTTTAATATGCTCGCGAAAATAAATAATTTTGAAATGTTTTTAACCCCAAAAAATCAAATTTCCAAAATTAATGGCGTGTGTCGCAGTGCACTCGACATCCGCAGGGAGTAATATCACCGATTTTAATTCAAGGGTATTGTGCACCATGACCTGTACCGTGATCTCAAACACAAACTTATAGAACCCAGTTAACAGCAATGTTGTAAACATGTTAGGGCCTGGTAGGCCTATCTCGAACTTGGTCGCCTGACGGGGCTTGTATCTGTTAGAGTTGCCTACTATGGGCCATACCGATTCGCAGGAATGGATCCGCAGGCCAACAAAGAAGTGACATAGGATGTTATTAGTAGGATTTTTAATTCTTGTCAGTTCATTAAAAGGAGTAATTCCTGAATACCCTTCGAAGGGGTGACAGTTGTTAGTTTGTTGCTTTGAGTTTGTGTAGTGAAAGGAGTTGGGCGAAGGTTTTCGTGGTATCAATGAGTTGGTATCTTGTCTTTAGGGCGTGAAGGGTATTCTTTTGGTGCTATTTTGTGTTAATGTGATTGTGTTTGGAGAGATATCTATAATGTTGTATTGTAGTGAGGTGGGTGTGAAGGGTATTCTTTCGGCCTTAGATTCTGGGTGTTTGAGAGGGGATGTGTGTGTAAAGATATATGTGAGTGAAGGGTATTGTTTTGAGGGTCTGTTGGTGTTAGAATCGGTGTAGTGCTGGATTATTGTGAGATAGGGTTGTCTATGGTTAGGTGAGGTGCGGTCGGCGCGGTCAAAGTGCGCGGTCGAAGATGCCGGTTTTGCTATTCATCGCGCGGTCACGGTGGTGTGTATGTTTTGTTTTTTTTTTGTGGAGGGATAGGTGATGGTGTATCATGGTTAGGCGGGTTGCGGTCAGCGCGGTCATAGTGCCGCGGTGTTGTGGGATATTAGGGTTTTGTTGTTCTTCGTGGACAAAGTGGTTTGTTGTTTAGTTTGGGGTGTGGTCGTAGATGGGATGGTTGCAGTGTTAAAATGGTTTTGTGTGGTGAGCTTGGGTGTGAAAGGGTAACTTTTGCGGGTTTCTTGGTTTGGAATAGGTTATGGGTGGGAGGGGTAGTTGGTAGTTTAGGTGAGGAGGTTTGCAGCGGCGCGGCATCAGTGCCGCCGGTGTGTTTGGGGTTTTGGGCTATCGGTGTGGACGTGGTTTTACGTGGTAGTTTTTAAAAGGGCTAGCCGCGGTCACGGCGGGGGGTTGTAATCCCCGAATTTTGCGTTATATTGGATTTTGTTTTGGGTTGTTGTTATTTGTAATCTGTATGAATTTCAAGAGTTTGTGTATTAGATATGGAAAGTTTCGGGCGCGGTCCGGAGTGGTGCGGCAACAATTGACCGGTGTTTAAATGGGTTTATGTTTTTTTTAAAGACCGTTGAGGAGATTTGACGGTAGTTGTTGCCCGGCCTTGTTTGAGTTGTTTTTGCTTAAAAAGTCGAAGATGAGTGTTGTCAAACGGTCCGTGTTCGGCGATGTCGCAGTGGCGCGGTGGTATTTGTAAATTTATGTTTCTTTTGTGTTAGGGATTTTAAACAAAACATTTGTTTATTGTTATATTAGTCTTTAGCGTGGGGCCAGCTTTCAGCTTTGATAAGACCAAAGTTGTGTATTTGTTATATGTTATGAATATTTTAGATGGACGAAATAAGTGATATTAAAAGGATAAAAGGGCATAGGGGGTTCGAATGGTTTAAAGGCGAAAAGGAAACTCGAATGTAAACGTCGTAAGAATATTGACAGACTTTTGTCTGTTGCAAAATGTGTCTTAGGGTGAGAAGGAAGTTAAATGGAATTTAAGCAAGGGCTGTTGTATGGTGTGAGGCAATGTTTGGGTATTTTTAGTGGGTTTTTTAAGTACTGTATATGGAGGGAATATGAGTGGATTGACAAGCTTGTTCTGCTATGCGTTGTGGTGACTACTGAAAAAAAAGATTTGATCTTATTTTGTGATATTATGAAGTTGGTTTCATTTTCGTTGGGTCTTCATTATATAATAAGGAAACTTGAACTGCCATATAGTTTCTGATTAATGATTGCAAACACAAAGTAAACGATTAGCGTAGGGTGGCTAAAAAGGTGTATTTCGATAGTAAAGTGTTTTGTCTGAAGGCGATTGAAACTAAAGCTTAATTATATCAAGTTTCTTTTCAAATATGTATTCAGGGTTACAAAATGATAGCTTATGGAAAAATTTGAAAAAATATATTTTTAGAACTAATTATTGTATAGAATAAAGCAAAAGATCGACACATTTTCATTTTATTTAACCGAAAAGGTACAGCCTCTTATTGTGTGCACACGTACACCACACCCCTCTGTCGACATAATGGACCCCCCCCCCAAACTCCCACCACCCACATAACATCTCACACTCACCAAGCCGACGTTAGCCAGTCCACGACGCAGCTAACCCCTACCCCTAGAACCTCTTTCTCACGCATCCTGTTCTGGTATCCACTTTACAACAGGTACTCCTGCGTACTCAGACAAGTTATCTCCTTAATTCTACTCGACCCCCCCACTGAACCGTTCATCTTGACCATGGCGAGCTCGCCGTTGTTTGTGGTGTTTTAATTTTGAGTGTCTCCACAATCCTTTTCTTTCCCTATGTCCGGCCTTTTACAATGCTCCCTGGCTTCCGTTTGTCTTTTACTGGCACCGTGGTTCGCCCCCCGCCGCGCGCGTTTATTTATTAAAATTTATTAGCTTTTCCACCACCACCTACCAGGGATTTAGACCGATTATGCCATTTGACTATTTTTGCCGCGGCCCACCACCAGAGCGTATTGCCCCCTGGGGTGTGACTCTCTGATTTTTTTTATTTTTTGTGTTTGTGTATTAATATAGATATAGTTTTTGGATTTCTTGTATCATTGCCTACCTGCAACTGCCATTATTGGGGAATGTCACCGTGTTGTAAACAAATATACTTCAAAAATAAAAATAAAATTAAAAAGTTTGATTGAGGTTAAGAGGTTGGTCCAAGAACAAGGAAAAGACTTCATGTCTTATCATGTTGTTCAGTTTAAACATAATACAATATACTAATACAAACCGGCATTTGATATAGCGCCGTCTCAAAAAAGGTCAAAGCGCTTTAGCCAAATTAGAGAGTAATTACTATTTAGCTACAAACATGGTGCATCTTTTACAATACCTGTGTATTACTATGAGATAAGTACGTACTTAACATCAAACTACTATAAAAATAAAAAAAAAATGAAAGAAAACAGCTGCCATAATTAAATTCATGTGATGGGGCAATAACAAAAAAAAACACATTTAAGCACCCAATCAACTCTTAGGGGAATACGATGAAATTTTAGAGCGTTCTTAAATAGTAACAATGGACTTGGAGTGGTGAACAGAGATGGCCAAAGAGTTCCATAGGCATAGGGGCCGCATTGCTGAAAGCCCTGTCACCCCCTGACCTTTTTGTGCAGGAAACAGTGAGGAGCGTCTTGTCATCTGCAGAAGGCAATCCTCGGCCTGACAGGAGGAAGGAATATACACAGAGAGGTTTCGGACAAAGGAGTAAGATGGGCAATGTACGGAAATTGCCCTTGTAAGTAGAGCATAAGCTTAACGACAACGCGGACCCACTATTGGTAGCCAATGGAGCTCGTTAAGGAGTGGTGTGGCTGGTGTCCTTTATTTCAGATTGAACACCAGCCTGGCTGCTCTATTCTGCAAAAATCTGAGTTTAATCCGATCTCTGGCCGACATTCCATACAAAAGGAATTGGCATAGTCAATTGCGAGATAAAATCAGTGACCGGACGAGATGATGACAACTTCAAATGTGATAAAGCGGCGCGGAGGGCTCCGGAGATCCGGTAAATATTGCGAAGGTGACAGTTAACAGACTTTAATGATGACCTTTACATGTTCAGCATAGACATTCGTCTGATCAAACACGGACAACCAGGTTTCTAATTGCCAGGACTGGGGAACATCACTCGTCCCGATCATTCACTTTGGTTTGTTACAGCGCATCCAAATGATTCATCAATAACAAAGAGAGGAGTCTTTTGGGCAGCCATGTCTTTGGAACCATCACCAATCAATCTTCGGATCAAAGTCAAATAGAGGCACACATACAAGCAATACATGTGGTAGCAATATGTGCTACGGGATGATGTGCGAACCAGTAGTATTGTACTTATGAAAAAAGAGAGGGCCCGACCACAGAACCTCTGAGGAAGACCGAAAGGGAGATGATGCTTGTTTGAAATTGCAGCCCAATGCGCACACGAAAAAGAGCGGTCTGCAGGTAAGACCGAATCCACTGTAAGGCAGTACCTTGAATTTTGAAAGTATCACGTAACCTATCAAAAGAATGGCCTGATCATAACAGTATCAATGAAAGCTCAGAAAAGGAAAAGATCTAGCAGCACAAAGCAAATGCCTTACTGTTGCGGAATTGCATTGAGGATATCGGTCTTGACACGCAGAAGTGCCTTTCCAGTTGCTTGTGTGTCGTTCTTTGTAGCTTACTGAACTCTCATTTAAGTCATTTGAGACAAGATGATCCTTTATCTGGGCACCCACTATTTTCTCCATGAACTTAGAGACGCAGCTAATATTGAACATGGGCTGTGGCGATAGTTTTTGGCACCTCTTGTCTAGGGAAAGTTTTTGAGAATGGGTCACTTGTCACAGCAGCTTTCGGAAGCGTAGCTCGGAAAACACCAGTGCGGATAGACTAATTAATGATCAGGTTAATGGCTCAAGCCAGGTTGCAACATTCTCCTTAAGTAAACACCAATGGAAAGGTGTCTAAGGAACATGATTTTGATGGAGTTGATATAATCACCTTGGTTACCTTGTCAACAGATCGACTGGATTAAACATCATGCATTGGAACGGTCTCATCAAGTTTTGTCCCTTGGATCATTCATGCCGAGTTAGACCTGGACTAATTCTCAAGGTCCGGTCGGATTTTGTATACCTTGTCGCTGAAAAACTGCAAATGAGCGACTTAGTTCAGTAGCTGAAATACAAGTAGGAAGTTGTTTGGTTTGGGGTTCAGAAGCTGATTCAGAGTAGCAAAAACATGGTTTTGTTGTTAGCATTTTCTATAGTGTGCTCTTGTAATAAACATCATTAGCATGATGAATGAGTTACCAGTCATGAGATTGTACATGTATGCTTCCAGATCGACACGATTTCGTTTTTACCCCATTTCTCTCTAAACGTCTAACGTTTCACGTTGGCATCATCATATCTTTATAAACCAAGGTGAATCGTGGTCTAATATATGCGGGAACGTGTGAGGAGGGCATGGGCATTGATTGTGTAATTTGTGTTTGTATTTCCTTCTAAGTCAATAATATTTGTAATAAAATAGTAGCATCCGTCTAGGAAGGTGTGACGTAATGTTATATGCCGCCATTTTCTGATTAAAATATTAAAGGATTTCAATGTTATTGAGAAAAAGAATTCTCATGGGAAAAATACGTTTGGTTATGATTAAAAAGAGAGCAGGGGAATTCACTAGTGTGGTTGTTGGTGCAATGAGCAACTGTTTAGAAGTTTTTGTTTGCTTTAGGATATTGCACCACAATACGGGTAAATGGGAATCCCCCAAAGTGTAAACTTAGAAAATTTGAGTCAACTTGTTTATGCTTTGAGATCTCAAAACACTGTAAAATCATTAAATCTGTTTTATTAGTATAAATTCAGATCCATTTGTGCCCAAGGCTTATTTATTTGTGTTTGTGGGTATTCTGGACCTTTGCACGGGGGGGGGGGGGGGTCCACGGGACATCATAAAAGAATGTTACGGTAAAAAAAGCACCTAATTTTAAGGATACCGTTATTGTGAGAGAGAGAGAAAACTTACCGGAAAACCGTGAAGTTATGCAAAAAGCCCGCGAATTTTCATATTTATGGGCATTTGCCTGTTAGTTCATGGGGATTTTACTTCGGTGAAACGTGCCTAGCAACAATCTTTTTTGCAAATCGCCATAAATCCCATAAAAACAGGCACTTGCTCTTTAATCTGAGAATTCTCGGGGCTTTCCCGTAAAATCACAGTTTTGTTAATTTTCTTCGCGCAAATACGAGTTATTAAACTTACCGGTACCGAAAAAGACATCCTTGTACAGTGTGTGTTTGCACCCATGCATGCTATTTAAAATAAACTGTGGGTAAAAGGAATTGGTATTTATATTTTAAAGCCCGCCATTGATTAAAACCACACTCATGTCATTTTTTTCAAATTCCAAATGCCACATTTTTGTTTCTAAATTTGTACTGTGTTAGGTCATATCAACAAACTTATATTCCTGTTTTTGTGATGAAAACGGCCACTAAAACATTTTAACACGGACTTGAAGAGGACAGATGGGAGTCCTCTTAACCAGGCAATATTTTGCACGTATTTTAATAAGATAATCAGATTACTTTTAATGTTGCACCTGTACAAATCGATTGACCTTTTTTACCCATTTTATTCATTTTTGCCCCCTATAACTCCAAAACCAATGGTCGTAGATGTCACAAAAACTATTACATTTTGTAATAAACCTGATGATTGAGGGACATAGGCATACATTTAAACATTGTTTGGACCATTTTAAAAGTTTTCCCCCTGTGTAAACTTAAATTGGCCCCTATGAAACGTCATAACACTACCATTTGAGGGAATAGCATTAATGTAGATGGTGAATATACAGTACAGAATAATTAAAGAGTGTGCCCTTACAGCGATTCACACGAACGGTATTTTTTGAAATCAATCATCCGACTGCGAAATCAACTGGGAAAAACATATCGTCATGAGTCTTCCAACAGGCCAATCGACCATTTTGGCGAATTGGTTTTTGATATGTATGATACTATATCACAAGCTCTTTCATATACCAAATATGGAGCAAAAATAATGATATTTCCCAAATTTTTTTGTAGATAAAATAGATTTCACTTTTGGAAATCATACCCAAAACGCCAAAGGAAGTCTTACAAACAGACCAATATGCATTCGTCTGTTTGCTTGTACCTGAAAAACCGCCGTACGACAGCTTAATATAAAGTGACTGATTTATCGATCAATGGGATATTGCGAGATACAGGACTCTTTCGATCAACACTGGGTAGCCTATATGTGGTCAAAGTTTATATTAGTTACAATGTGTTGCGGTATCTGAGGACGATTTTGACACACTAAAATATACATTTTTTGCAGTATTTACGGACAACAATTCTCGCCAACTATACTGTGAATTATTTAAGTATATACTGGGAAAAATGATAAATCAAAAACAAAAAAATTTGGCGCCCGTGTTATTATACAGGATATGCGGAATATGTTGAAAAATAACAAAGCCGGCGAACACACTAATTGTAGGCCTATCCAAATGTCAACCAAAAATTTCGATGGTGCAATTATACGTCTATATTTTCCAATCTTGAATGGTCTTCCCCTCCAAAACCCCATAGGTAAAGTTCCCGCGATATTTCAACCCGTTTGGAAATAAGAGCTTACAAACATTATGTGTAATGCCATAGAGTACGTGTAAAACTGATATTGGTCGACCAAAAATGGGGCATATTTTTGCTCATAAAATCCAACAACCCAAACCATCCTGTAGCCCAATATTTCACAAGGTAAATTGAGAAAAAGAGTTAGCTTTCTTCTGATAACCAAATGTTGTGAACATCAGGGTAAGATCTGGGTCCATTAGCGATCGGACCATGGAACTTTAATTTTGGTTAAAACATTATGCATTAAGGGGGCGTTAATCAGGAATTACGTCAAATTGCCAGTTTTTAGGTTTTTCATGTTTATGGCTATTAACATGTTTTCTTTACCTATAATCGAATATATTTTTGTTCATTTCAATTTTACTATGTTACGCATTTTTGACCAAAAGCAATCACATGGGCAGAACTGCAAAAGGAGGGGTAATTTCGCGTATACGCAATACGCGTCGTGCTATTAATCGGGCGCGCGCGATGTGTAATTGAGCGCATCAGACAACTGCCTCTTGGTGCATCGATGCGATATGACGCAACCCCATGGAAACTTGATTGCATTTGTAAAATGGTGGCCCAAGTGAGATGTTTTTGAAAAGGAATGGGATTTATTTTCACGATTTGAGCCTAAAATTGTTGAATTTTGATCGTAAGTATCCAGATGAGTTAATTTGAACTGGTTTGCAGAAGCAGTGTGAAGCATAAGGAGAGAACCGCTTGTTGTTTTGGAATAAGGCTATATTTTGTAGCAAAAACGGACAATATTTTGGACAAAAAATGGCGATTTTGTCGTCACTTTTTGGCGCTTAATTCGTGATTTTCGCGTTCCTACGTTACTCGAAAAAATCCATATCAGCAACAGGTGAAGTGAAACGCATCGTATAGAGCTTATCCAAAATATAGGGTCGGTGTATTTTTTAGTTTTCAGTTTTGGTTAAAAATCGTGTGTCTTTATGTAAACCTTTGAACAATCTTGGCGTTGTCCAAATTTAAACACGCGGATTTTGCGCCCTTTTTGGCAAATTAATTGAAAAATAGTTAGCAGAATCTTGAAAAAAAGGAATACCGACCCTTAGAACGATTACTCTGGAATGTAAAAACGAACCCCAGGCAAATTTTATAACATTTTCTCATATTTTTTTATAGGATACCAAAAAATTGGATTCCGTGAGTCATTCTCTCAAATATGTATACTTTATATATGTTGGAACAACAATTAAGAAGATTACAGCAAAAAAAGTTTTTTGACATTCCTGACTAACAGGACCCCTAAACGGTAAAATATAAAGTGAATGTGGATGGAACTATAAAAAGCTTGTAGTTTATGGGATTGTTTTCCTGAAAGATTTACAGTAATTTTCCTTTAAATAACCTATTGAACATCCACAAAGTCATAAGAACGTTGATATAATTCAAGTTCAAATAGGAGCCTCTCTTAAAATTTAGTCGTAATAGGCCTGGAAAATTGGAAATAAAAGATTTTCTGATTTTTAAATATCGCGCAAAGTGATTGTCTTTTCTATCCTTTGTTAGTGGTAAGCTTACTCAAAACTATGCATTTTAGCTGTGTTCTTTACTAGACGTAGAGTGTAAGATGTATTTCTGGACTGTGATAATAAGCGATTGCTCCGGGCGCTGAGCACGGCAAAAAAGAGCCAGTTTTAAATCGCGCCAGTTGAGTTTATTTTATATGTTTTAATTGTTTTTAGACAGAATAGTTAAAGTTTTTTATTTTGCTAATGATAAATATTCGTTTCTTGAGAATAATTTCACAAAACCTAGTGGCATTGAGAAATTTGTTTGTAAAAAACATACTGTATTAATTGACGGTAAATTGTGCAAAAAATAGTAACCATTAATAATTTTACACCTGTTGCTGGATGCTGGAAAAATTATTGATTGTTTGAAGCGGTAATTAAAGTAAAAAAAAATCAAACTAAGCGATGTTAGTAATTCAAAGTTCTAACAACAACCAACAAGACATTGTAACACAAGAAAGGTCACAAAACAAGCACTCATGTAGTAACTTATTTCACTTCAATTGTCACTTCAATCTTGTTTGAAACACTTCACGTGTGGGATGAGATTTGTTCATTTAGTTGCAAATATTAATTGAAAGGAAACGTACTGCAGGGTATTATAGCATAGTATCGTGGTTAAGTATTTGGATTCATAATCAGAGGGTCCCAGGTTTTCGATCTTCAGTTATATCGGGTAACATGAATAAAGTTTACTTACATGATTAATTACAGCCACATAAGATCAATTAATGCTTGTAAAAATGACCTCCAAAAATCTGTTTCGTTTTCTGTTTTTCTTTGCTATATTCCCCACATACCTATGATAATGAATTTTGCGCTTCATCAACTGATTTGATTAATAATTAAACTACCTTGATAATTTCTTGTTAACTGACTAAATAAGCGCACTAAAGGGAGGTGATTTTTGTGAGTGACCACATTGCAAAACAAAAAGGTGGTAAAATTAACACCGCCGGTGGTCTAGGAGACCACACCAAGGAGGTGTCAAAATTCAAAACACCTTTGGTGTTATTTTAACAAATTGGTGTCTGTTAAAAAAACCATAGAATGTTTAAATAACACCCAACCAAAACTCCTTTAGGCCCTAATTATTTCACAAGGGTAAATGAGAAAAATAAGTAGCTTTCTTCTGATCAACCAAAATTGTGACACTTCGGTAAGGTAAGATCTGGGGTCATTAGCGATCGGACCATGGAACTTTAATTTGGTAAACATAATGCATTAAGGGGGTTAATCAGGAAAACTAGTCAAATTGGCCAGTTTAGGTTTTTCATGTTAATGGCATTAACAGTTTTTCTTCATATAACAGAATCTATATTATTTTGTTCATTTCACTTTTACTTTGTTACGCCATTTTTTGGACCAAAAAACAAATGCACATGGGAAGAAACTGCAAAAGGGGGGTAATTTCGCGTATTACGGCAATACGCGTCTGTGCTATTACATCGGCGCGGCGATGTTTGTAATGAGCGCATCAGAAAAGCCTTGGTCTTGGTGGATCGCGATTCGATATGACGCCAAACCCATCGAACTTGTATGCCTTTGTAAAATGGTTGCCCACGCGTGAGATGCTTTGCAAACAGAATGGGATTTATTTTCCTATTTGAGCCTCATAAATTGTTTGGAATTTTGATCGTAAGTATCCAGATGAAGTAAGTTGACCCCTGGTGCAGAAGCAGTGTGAAGAAATAGAGAGAAAAACGCTTGTGTTTGGAATAAGGCTATATTTTTGTAGCAAAAAACGGGGACAAATATTTGGACAAAATGGCGATTTTCTCTGTGTTCACTTTTGGCGATAATCGTTGATTTTCGGTTCCCAGGTTACTCGAAATCATATCAGCAAACAGGTAAGAAGTGAAACTTGCCTCGTATAGAGCATATCAAAAATATAGGGTTCGGTATTTTTTAGTTTTTCATTTTTTGGTTTTAAAAATCGTGAGGAGAGGGGAATAAAGTCCCCTCTGAGATTCTCGTCTCTTCCCTCTTTCTTCTCTTGTCCGTCCCCTTGAACAATCTTGGCGTTCCAAATTGAAACACGCGGCTTGGCCTGTTTTGGCAAATAATTGATAAAATGTGAAGCAGGAATTTGAAAAAAAAGGAAATACCGACCCATTAGAACTAGTACTCTGGAATATAAAACGAAAAACCGGCACCATTTTTATAAACATTTCTAATATTTTTTTATGGAACAAAAAAATTGGATTCTTGAGTCATTTCCTTTCTCAAATTATGTATACTTTCATATATGTTGGAACAACAATAAGAAGATACAGCAAAAAAAAGGTCCTTTTGAAGTCTGACTTACAGACCACCTTAAACGGTCAAAATATAAAGTGAATTGGGTGGAAAACTATAAAGCTGTAGTTTATGGGATGGTTTGCCGTAAGATTGCAGTATTTTCCTGTAAATAACCTATTGCAAATCCACAATAGGGCATATAATAATAGTTGGATATAATCAAAGTTCAAATAGGAGCCTCTCTTATTAAATTTAGTCGGAAATAGCTGGAAATGTAAATTGGACAAAAATATTTTGCTTGCAATTTTTAAATTACGGCAAAGTATGTCTTTTTCTGATCCTTCTTAGTAGTGGGTAAAGCTTACTCAAAATATGCATTTTAGCTGTGTTCTTCACTAGACGTAGATTGTAAGCTGTCTTTCTTGACTGTCTCTATAAGGATGATCCGGGCTCGAGCACGGCAAAAAGAGCCTTCAGTTTTGAATCGCGCCAGTTGAGTTTTATTTATTATTTTAATGTTGTTAGACATAATAGTAAGTTTTTTATTTTTTTTATTTTTTTTATTTTTTTTACTCATTTGAATAATTTCACAAACACCCTTATTCATTTGAGGAAATGTTAACACAAACATACTTGTATAAGTTACGGTAAATGGTGCAAAAAAAATAGAACAATTAAATCATTTTACACCTGTTGCTGGAAAATTAAGTGATTGTTGAAGCTGTAATTAAGTTAAAAAAAATCAACCAGCTATTTAGTAATTCAAAGTTTATAACAACAACAAGACATTTGGAACACCAGAAAGGTCACAAAACACAAGCCTCATGTTCGTAACTTATTTACTTAAAGTTTCACTTCAATCTGTTGAACCTTTCACGTTGTTGTGGTATGATATTTGGTTCATTATTTTGCAATATATTAATTTGAAAGGAACGTAATGGAAGGATGCATAGTATCGTGGTAAGTATTGGATGTAATCCAGAGGCCCAGGTTCGATTCTCAGTTATATAGGGTAACATGAATAAAAGTTACTTACATTGATTAATTACAGCCAAATAAGATCAATAATGGATATGTCAAACATACGCTCAAAAAATCTGTTATAGTTTTTCCTGTTTTATTTGCTATATTTACCCACATACCTATGGATATTATTTTGAGCTTCACAACTTATTGCATAATAATTAAACTAACTGATAAATTTTCTCTGTGTACATACTAAATAAGCGCAATAAAGTGATTGGGATTTGAGTAAACATTGTGCACAACAAAGGTGTTAAAATTAACACGCCGGTGTTCTAGGAGGACCAAACCAAGAGGGTGTCAAAAATTTCACAACCTTTGGTGTTTCTTTTACACAAAAGTGGTGTTAAAAAAACCAATAGAATGTTAAAATAACCCACGTTGAATATTTTTTTGACATGTATGATGTTGGAGTGATCCTCCTAGAAACAAACTGCCGGTTGTTAATTTTAACACCCTAGTTTTTGCAGTGCATGTAGAAAAATTTTATGATGGAAAAAAATTAAAAATATTAAATTAAAATTAAATGATTAATTTTACATTAAATTAAAGATTAATCATTGGACAATTTCTCAATATAATGGAATGCACCCGCTTACACTTCATTTATTGACGTAGATAGAGGAAAATATTTTCCATTCCAATTTCAAGAACGGAAGATGTTTAATATGAGAAATTTATCATCTGCATTTCAATAAATACCATTTGATAACAGAAATTTTGGCACTTGATTAGACAATAATAACTGCGCACTATCTTTTTGAGGTCATTGTGTGAAATCTTTGGTGTTGGTTGTGGGCCGAAGGTATTTTTCCGAGGGAGCGTCAGCTCCCGAGGAGGAAAAATACCAGTTATTAATGAATTAATAACCTGCGTAATAGCTCGATCCGATCCAATGTATTATTCCTAAAAATACGCGCGCGACGTCGCGGGGTCATTGTGAGAGAACAATGACTTTCCACAATGAACTCCTTGCGTGCGGACGTCAAATAGTAATAGAATTGATTGGGGCCGCCGAAGATGATAGACATTGGCGAAGAAAACATTGATGTCCAAAATCCAAATAACAAGCGACTTTGAAGCCAATACAAAATATATTAAAATGCGGCACTTTCAGCTCACCTACCTGCGACAAACCTAGTACATCAAACAAAACTAAATAAAAATTAATAGGCAACAAGGTCAAAAAAAAATTCCCACGTAATGAATGGACAAATATTAAACAAAAAACAAATACAAATAACGAAAATGCAAAAACAAATGGAAAAATGAAGAAAGAGAAATAGAAGAACGAAATTAAATTATATAAAAAAATTTAAAGACAACAAAGTGGATAAATGAACACTATAAATACAAAAAAAAATAAAATGGTAAAATGGAAATAATTGCATGGAATAAACAAAAATTCAATTAACAAATAGCACAAAGAATAAAAATAAAAGAAAATAACAAATAGACGGAGACAAATGAACCAAAAAATTCATAAAATTGAATCAAACAATAAATAAACAAGAACAAATACACCAAATAAAAAAAAGGATGTACAAAATATTAAAACAAAAAAATACAAATAACCACATGCAAATTCACAAATGGAAAAATGAAGAAATAACATTATATAAATTAAAATGTAAATACACAAAGTGGGATTAAATGAACAATATAAATACAAACAGTAAATAAAAATGGCAAATGGATAAATTGTAGAATAAACAAAATTAAAATCAATAAATAGACAAAGAATAAAAAATAAATAGCAAAATAGATGGAAAAATGAACAAATACATAAAAATGAATCAATAATAAACAAAACAAATACACAAATAAACAAAAATGAATGTACAATATTAAAATAAAAATAAATACAAAAACCAAAATACAAAATCACAAATCCACAAATGGAAAAATGAAGAAATTAAAATTTATAAAAAAAGAAAAATTAAAAAAAAAAAAAAAAAAAAAAAAAAAAAAGGAACCAATTGTAAAGGATAATAAGTTGAATGAATAAAACAAAATTAAATTAATAAATAGACAAAGATAATCAAAAAATACAATAAGCAAATAGACCCCCAAAAAACCAAAAAAAAATAAATAAAAGGATAAATGAAATAAAATGTATTACAAATAATGTGAAAAGAACACCGAAAGAAACGTTCGTTCATTCGTTCATTACCACGACTGAGTGAAAACTCAACTCTGGCATGTTGGCAGCGGATCTTCATAAACCATGTAAACTTGCAAATATGAAATGTTTTGAGCTTTCTAACAATCATGCGTAAATACCAATGACTCTTGTTTATTGTTTTTGTAAACAAGGCCCGGGAACGTTGAAATCTAGACAGCAGTGGTTCTTGGACGGTATACGCTGTATTTACGGCCAGCCTCATGTTCATGACATGGACATGGCATGCATGATGACTGTGAGTCGATGACGTAGTAGGTTTTAGGGATAACAGCGAAAAGTTGATGTTGAAACACTGAAAATAGCTTACCGTACACTTTCACTGGCAATATTGAATATTCTCTGACAAGGTGTACTTGGTTACCTTTCGAAACCAAATAATTCCAGCCGCGAATTCAAGAAAGTCAAAGGACTCCCATCACTGTCAATGTCATTGTCAGACCCCGCCACGCTGGTAAAAGTGATGACGTGATGATCAACTTCATAACTGCGCATAAAATTGCATCTTATTTCAAGCAATCATATCCGTACGTTTACCCAGGGTTGTTTAACTATCGAAAGTTGTATTGTAATTTAATATCAACGCCAAAAAAGGGTATAAAATTCCAGCTCTGGAAAACAGCGCACATGGCGAACATTTACTCCCACATTTCAGTTACACTCGAAATGCCCCCTGAACATGGATAAAAAATTTCAAGCATTTCTGATTGGTCTCAAAAACTTGTTACTTTGGGGATAATTGTGATAATGATGGTATTATTTACTGGGATTCCTGGAGACTTAATATTATATTCGAGGGAAGACGGCTATCAAATCAAAATTGAATTGGAGTTGAAAGTGAGAGATTGTATTTGGGAGTATGAATCTACGGTTACTCATGAACATAATAACGTGCACCATCTTTTTTCCTCGGGAGCTGACGCGCCCTCGGAACATCACCTCGGCCCAAAACCAACACCAAAGATTGCACACAATGACCTCAAAAAAGATAGTGCGCAGTTATTATGTCTAATTAAACGTCAGAAGTCTTTTGAATTCAATTTGGACCATTGAGCACCGCAGTGAAATGCCGCCGGCAAAACGGCCATCTCAACCTCCAAAATGGTTGGTTTTTAGTCATAAAAAGTTTTCAACTATACTTGTACGAGTGTTGTGACTCCAAAAGTTAAGCAAACGCAATAGTCTGTTTGATGACAAAATAAAATAGATCCACGGGAATGTCAATTTCATTCCAATTGTATCAATAGGAACACTCCGAAGTCGTTGTTTTACGATTTTTAGAAACATCATTTGACACTAAAATTGCCCAATATACTTTTCCTATAGTTTTCGTTATTTAGAATTAAATGATTTTGTCCGGAACGCCTCGTAAAATTAATACAAATATAAAGGTGCTTGATAGTAAGATATAAAGCTTTCTTACTTGATAAAAAGTGATCTTTGAGTCTTTTATCTGCAAAAAAAGTATCAAAATATACACCTTCAAGCAATAAACAGATACATCACAACTTTTCCACTAAACGTTTATGGAAGTTATTATGTCGAATAATTCACAAAACCCAAGGTTTCAAACGTTAGACATGTACACTATGGATCCTTAGTGTGTAATTATACACATGTAGGCCGATGCTGCCAATTTGGGAAAATACAGAAAAATACTGTAAAGGTTAGTTCGAATTTACCAGGCGTATAAAACGACTACAACTGGGCTTTTATTCGAATTTTTTTCGAGTATCACATTATCGTACATTATTATGAAGTTTCAATTCATATGGTGTACAGGGAACAATATTATTTACATTTTACAAGAATTTGGCCAGCAATTCTTTGCTATCAAACCCCGTAAAAATATAGGTTTTAGGTTCATTCAAATTAATATATTTATAGCTGAGTAAGTATATTTTAACATTAAGTATTAAATTTGATTAAATCAATTTAATACAAAAATTAGAAAAAAATAGAACCTCATCAGTCCTCTTTCTAGTTCATTGGCATATTGTGCTGTAAGAGATGATTGACGACTAGAAAATGATCAAAAGGACATAGTCATTATAGCTCCCTCAGCAGGCAAAAGTATTGTTTAACAGATTCTTCAATACACCCATCTGAGGGCGATCGATTTACGACTTTTTTGAGTACGCCAACAGGCCAATGCGCATTCGCCCCCTTTGACATAGTGAAAACTAGGACGTTTTTTTAGTTTTTGCAAAACAGACCAATCACTTTATAATTAAATTTGAAAGGGGAAAACAAAGGATACTGAATGAAAGCGTGTTCAAAATGAAGAACGTTTCATGTCCACTATGTACACATAAAATTTTTTTTTTTTTTTTTAAAAATGTTTCAAATTTTAGCTATGCAAGTTTTTATAATTTTCTAAAACTTCAATCGCCAATATTTCGAAACGGGACATTTGGTCGATTGGCCTGTTGGAAGATTCGTTGAACGATATAATTAGGCAAAATATTATAATGTACCCTTTATAAAAGAAATCTTTGTCGGTAACCTTTATTATGTGTTATAAATTGCAGCAACATGCGCATGCTTCTTAAGTATTTCTATTTGTACATGAAAATACATACTAGTGTGACATTTAGCAAAACAAGAAAGAAAGACATAATATGAATAAAATATCTAAGTTTGTTTTATTTATTGGTTTAGAAAAGATCTACAAAATCTTGATTCGTTGTTATTTAAAGGTCATGTTAGCAATAAATAAAGTGGTTTACAATCTTACTCTAAACATGTTTAGCTCATCGTTTTAGCAATAGAAAAATAGTTATTTAGTATGCGTCTGTCTTTAGTTTGACCTTATAAACGGGAACATGAGAACGTTATCAACTTAGGGTTTAGTTCAGGCTTAGAATTATAGGCCTATAGCACATTAAATATTCAATATACGTAATTTGAGTTCAATTTATAATTATACCAGGCCTAACTTTCATTTTCAATCCAGGTTACAGAAATTCGCCGTGTCTCTATAAGCAGCACTTAATTGACGTTGCTCTCGGACAAGTCAAATCGGAAATTAAATACTCGTCTCATTTGGATTTTACTTCATTAAACTGGACTTTGGAGTTTTGTGAAATCCCTTCGGGGGTGTTTCTGGTTTGTTCATTTTAACAACATATTATTACATTAGACAAAAATTAAAAAGAAGATTGCGGTTTTTTTTTAATTGGTACCATATAAAAATAATTTGAGTTCCAAGTTATTAATTATACTAGTATATTTTATTTTGATGTTATTCGACAATCTTTAGGTATGTCGTATGTTAATAACAGGCCCTCACGAGTGAAAATGAGATTTATGTGGATTAGGTCACTTCATAACGGAGCAGGTTTATGAAACGTCCGGAAGAAGAAAAAATTTCTCCCAGAAGAAGAATGGAAGAAACTTAAACAAGAAGAGTCCTTAAATAAACAATCTGCCCTAAGGAATTTGTTCTGACAAAAAGTAATTATACTTAGGTTGTATTATTTTGCATACCAGAACAATTAACATTAGGAGGAGAGCGTAGTAGTACGTACGACACACCAACAATATTTGGTATATAGGGTCATGCATGAAGATACGTTATTTAATATTGGGGGATGATAATCTATACTGCTTTGAATCTTGATGATGGAACTATTGTTTTGTCACATCCTCTCCATTATGGTTAACTTAAAGAGAATGAGGAGATCTCCAGAGAGAAAGAAGCGCCCCAATTTTTTTTAACCCGGGTTTTGTTGCATATTGGAACGCATTCCAATATATGAG
>JAMKCH010071313.1:0-45915 GCA_023653785.1 Ophioderma brevispina
CAATAATCATATCGAATTCAGTTTATGGTTAAAGTTGTGGATTTTTGTTTACCTAAAATTATATTGGTTTGCCATAAATTGTTAAAACTCGCAGAATATTTTTTGTTTTCCCTAAATACACTATTACACCAAAGTTTGGAATTCAAATAGTTTTTGAATAACTTGACCGGATATGATAATTATGAAACAAGCTGTTTTGAGACATTGTTTAAACATTAGCGTTGGATATTTCAATCATCATTCATATTACTCATAATTGTCTAGAGATGTCATAACTATTGTGGTATAACGCTAAACAAGTAATATCAAATTAACTTTCTTGCGATTTTGACTTCTCACCATTATTGGGTTTTCCATTCATTGTCTACTATTTCGAGCATCGCTAGACTGTTTTTATGTCATAGATAAGGTTATCTGCGGCCGGCCAACTCGCTGCTAGGATCGTAAATACTTCGCGGTCACTGGACAGGGTTAGTTATCACTGATATATTGCCGTAGGTTTAGGGCCCAAATACCGCCACTTTCACAACAACAAAAAATTAATAAATAAAAAAAAAAAAAAAAAAAAAAAAAAACCGAAGGCTCTGAACCAGAGCTAAGATAAGGTAAACATAAACAAGGCACTTTTCCCTTGTTATCTAAGCAATAGTTAATGTCTAGTTATTGTTTTTTTTATCAAAACTGTCTAATTGTCTCCACCCTGCGAGCTACGAATGGCTTGCTAAAGTAGAACCCCAAAGATCAGGCTCGCATCCGTTATTCATATAAAAATATTTTAAAATACCCTTAGAGTGTAGTTGATGCTTCAGCTTCAACTCTTTTGGAATAAGAAATAATGCAGGATTTTTCGTAAAGATATCGGTTTTACATGTTAATGGCGACGTCCAAATATGGGATTTCTTGACCGCCACCGCCTACGCTGGAATGTCGTTAAGTAGGCCTATGCTAAAATAGATGCTCATCTTTTAAAACAAAAATTTGGTGGTTGCACACGCGAAAATTTACCTATTATTTTCATAATTTGTGACATTTCTTCGTGAATAATTATGAAAAAATAAAAAAAAAAATGATTGAAACCCTTAAATCTGTTTGTAAATTTGCTCGAAATTTGAGGTTTTCTACAAAACAAGAAAGGCTTTAGATGAAGTACGACGATGCATCTACACCGGCATTGCAAATATAAATGTGTGTTAGAATTGGTTGGACCAGTGTTATAGAATTCCATTCCGTTAAGGTTTCCGAAATCATAAGTGTGTCAGAAAAAAGTGTGTCAGATGGGTCAGGTTACGGAAACTCCAGCAAAAATACCTGTACACCGCTGTGACCTTCTATAACCCTGAAATTCAATGCAGAGCAATTTTCTGCAGTTTGAATAGGAAAGTTTTCCCTTTGCGGTCCGCCAATTTGTATTGATCAGAAATTTCTCAATGTTGTGGTAAAACATTGCGACACTATTCGCTGATGTAGTGCACGTTAAGTATCCATTGGTTACTGGTTCAAGCCTTGGACAGCGTCGATTATTCGGGAGAAGAGGCAGAATATATGGCCCTGTTTCATGATATTAATATATCACAACGAATTTTAAATTACAACCTCAATAATATTTAATCAGAGGAGGTGTAAGAAATTTAACTCTTTTGATTTTCTGTTTCCAAATATCATTTTTTTTTCTGACCTATAGTCTGATTTTTTTTATTTGTGTCACTTCATGCATATTGTCGAGGGTTGATACCGAAATTTAAAAAGACGAAGATGTAATGAGACAGTAATAAATGCGATTCTTCTGTTATTGTAGATTAAAACTTCAAAATGCGGTATATTTAATTTAAAATAAATCTAATTTCATTGATACCGTTGAACATGTTGAGTTAACTCAGTAAATGTTATGTTTGGCCATTATTATGATCGTCCCGACTTTGTGCAGAAGATGAAATAGTTTGCTAGATTAAAGGTCCGTTCATACTTCACTGCATTGCAGTGCAGTGCTGCAATGCAGCCTACCAAAATCGTCACTGCAATCACTTGCAGTACTGCAACGCAATGCAGTACTGCAACGAAGTTAAAATTATTTTAACTGGCCATGCAGCAAGATGCAGTGGGGTGCAGTGAGTGGTGCAGTATGCCCATTTTCCTGCAAGTTTACTGCAACGTACTGCAACCCGTGACCTGCAGTGACCTCGGTTGACCTGCAGTAAATCGATTAGGATTGCAGCGGAATTGACGGAACATTGCAGTGAATTTACTGCAAAGCAATGCAGTGCAGTGGAAGTATGAACGGACCTTAAAGCAATATTAGCACATTTTTTGAAGAGCGCCCCCAATTTTCAAAAGTTGATATTTTGGCACAGTTACGTTGGTAATTGTCTAGGAAACTATACCTGCGAACGAAAATGCTAAGAAATGCGTATTTATCACAAAATAAACGATTTTGTAATTAGAATTGGGATCCCAGATTGGACTTAACGGCAGAGCTGGAAATGCTACGTTTATGTCCGTCCATGATGAAATAGTGCCACCTCGAGAAGATAACCTCTAACTTGACTTGTCTGAACCAATAAAACAACTAATGGATGAGCGTAGACACGTAAATGGCGCTATTTCCCAGCTATTTCACATTGGAAGGCCATTTCCAGCAGCCGTTGAATTATTATCGGGGATCCCCGATAATAATACAAAATTCCTTCGTTTGTGACACACAGACATTTTCGAGCTTAACCATTCACAGGTATAGTTTACTAGCCAGTTACCAATGCAACCATGTAAAAATCTCAATTTTTTTGAAAAATTGGGGGCGCTCTTCAAAAAAATGTGCTAATATTGCTTTAAGTGAACTTGCATATGGCTTTGCCTGTATGGTATATTTTGGTGATTCTGTTACTAAATCCGTAAAATAAGCCAGGCTTCATTAATCCTCCTGGCTTGAAAAGCAGAAGGGGGATTTTGTATGAATGTCCGATTTAAACCAGACTTGGGGTTAAGGTGCAATAGGGGTTCCTTCATATGTGGATGATGTCAAAGGTCATGGACCAATGTCAAATGTCATCTGAGGTCATTGTTCCATACTGCCATCTTGCCAGGGGATCACGCAAATGCGTTTAGCTGCTGTATTGTTATACTCAACAACACTGCATCTTTTTATTGTACATCATAAGGCTACTGGTTCACATCAAAGGATGGCTTAAATTGTATAAATGGCATTCTATTTTCAAACTCACTAACAAGTGAACCATGCAAAAACGTTGGCACGCCTCGAAAAAGTTTATTTTCCTGGATAAAATATATCTCTAAGAATGAATGGACATGAGTTAAAAAATCAGACGATAGTTCGTGTCTGCAAACGTCTTGCAGTGAATGGACTCACATATTGTAATTTCTTTTAAAGGTCCCGGGAAATGCAAATACAATTGATGTGGTTTGTGTCAACTCTACGAGGGACCAGAAAGCATTCAATTTTCGGGTTGGTGATGACATCATTTGTGGTACCATTGATTTTTCAGAGAATAATAGAAAATTCCAGGTGACTGGTGTGAATCTTTCATGACACTGACTGATAATCAATAGTTTCACAAATGATGTCACTGGTAGTTTATTCTTTTTTCTGGCCCTGTTTATTGCAATGGAATGCCCCACAAAGATTTGGAGTAGATTTATCATCTTATTTCCTGGGACCTTTAAAGCATTGAGTATCGCAGATTTGTCTTTGGTGTTGAGGAGCTACATGTGAATAAAAGTATGTTATCGAATTGTACACTTAATGATGATACTACTACTACTAATAATAATAATATACTAGCTTTTATAAAGCGCCATTCCAATAAGATCACGGCATGTTTTATGTTTTTTTCCTTCCTCACTTAACAACACAGATATTCCCGAAATCTGTGGCCCGATGAACTGGAAATACCACAAAGTGAAACGTTGGACCTACGATGAACATGGAACGTGAATCATTCATCCAGATTGTAAGTGATAAAGCGATTTTGTGTATGATGTATTAGTAATTTGTCCACATATTTACATACGGATTTCCCATCATTTCATATCGATTAATTATCATAATCAGGGACAGCAAAAATGACCTTTAAGATTAAATACCCACGATTAAACCCTTACCACCCCATTGCAGACTTATTTTTGACCCATTATGGCAAAAGAATGCACCTTTAGTTTGCGAACCTCCCTATACCGTGGTTTTGTCAACATCTTTCAAATGTCTCTTATTTGGAAATGTTGTAAACTTTTGAGTAATTAAAAGAATACTACACTATTTTGTAAAATGTACTAACACTGCAATGCCATTACCGGTACTAGTTCCCGCCATTATAAATTGATGTTTAACAAGTTTACCTACACAGACGTGACGTGTAAAATTAAACATGATTGGCGTTGCTTTTCGTTGTTATATATTTTCATAGGCAGTTTGTAAAAAGGGGTTTGATTCGTATGAGTCCCTATTCTTGCCAACAACATTTCTTCCAATTAACACCCAATAAAGACATTGTTATATGATGTACCATTGTGTACTGTTCAATGCACTGTACAGAATGGTTTTCGATTATCAAACCTTGTTGCACGAATTATTATACATCAAGACAATATTCTATCCGTGTACTATTCAATGCACTTCACACGTTTTCGATATCCATAAAGATACAAAAAGTTAATATTTCTGCACCAATAAAGCTAAGATTAAACCCCTCCGATGTACACCCATATAAATACCCAAATGAGCATTAACTTGTCGCTCAATAATCATCCCACTTGGGAAAACCGTGTAGTAGAGAATAGCTTGGGAGGTGAGTTCCTAGAGAATAGAATTGTAGGTAAGGTTACCCTCACCTCCAAAGCTATTTTCTACTAGGTCGGTGTCCCTAGTGGGTATGATTATGTGACGTGACAATATCGCTGATTTGGGTATGTTTAATGGGTTTATAACTACATTTTTTCCTCTTTAAAAACATCAGAAAAGAGTATTTGTTTGGTCACAATATGAAGCTAAAATGCTTCTAGAGTAAAGGATAAGCAGCGATAATGCTGCGATAAAAAATGTGGAAATCATTTTTTAGCTTACAAATCAAAGATAAGTAGGTACAGTCCATTCAACTACTTAATGTTGGAACGAAACACAAAATAGTGAAAAAAATGAACGTATTTCAGAAAATCTGTCATACCGTCTCCGCAAATTGACATACCGCACGGCGCTCAAAATTACACTAAACAGCTGCATTGTGGTTTTATACCAGTACAGATAAACAGATCAATAATTTTTGTGTTTGAGATCAACTGTACAGGTCATGATGCACACTATTACACTCCAATCTGGGATATTCATAGGGAAAGGTCTTTTTTTCATCAAGTCGGAATTTTGATACGCACGTATAGAAATTACAGAATGCAGATAAAAGTACTGCCTTGGCTTTAATACCAGGAATTTAATTAAGCTAAGCGCACGGGCAGGTTATGTTAGCACATCCATTCAGGCACAAAAATACCAAATGCGAATTTTGATGATTTTTTTCAATTGTCGGATCACAAATTGCTGACTTTAAGACAACTCGTACAAACCTTAGTAATTTGGAGATGAAACGCAGATAAAGTTACTGTACAAATTATAGGATTGGCTATTACCACCCCCTCCTTTTGACTTTGACGCGATGCCCAACCCATGGGATTACGTAGAACATTTAGGCATGCATATCGTTTAGGCGTTTTTATGCAACCGGGAGCTACACCATATGGCCGTTTCGCCCGGAATTTAGGGTTCTGTAATATTGTTTTTTTAACAAAACCAGATTCTTGGGCGATTTTCGCTATGGATCATAAGTCGATCGCAATTTGGGAAAGCCTGAAATTGAGGCACATGCCTATGTCTGTTTCAGGGGGTGTTCACAGCTGGGATTTCCGCCACTAAAATAAATGTATAGCAAATACAAAAATTGACACCTGCATGCGCGCGGGTAATACAAGAAGTAATTGCTACAGTTTTTAAAAGTTAATGACAATGTCTGGTATCGTGTCAGATGGTTTACGGCCAGCTTTGCTGAGTAGAATGTGTATTGCAAACATATTTTTTTTTATTATTACAGTAAGAATCTTCTAAACTGAGAGATACGGCCAAATTTCACCTCTTCTCTATTTTAGACGCCTCTTTTTAAGCTCTGTCTCACGGCTATTGACACCTAACCATGATTGTTTGAATCAGAAATCACGTGATGAAAATAAGATCGTCGGGTCAATTCTAGCTTGAAATATAGCGTCAGGGAGATTCCTTTGCACATGATGAATTTATGATCCACTGGGACTGCCCTTCTCCAGAATTAAGGACTTTGATTGAATACGGCTTAAATACTGGATCAAGATCAAAAATCCATCTAATCACCTTTTCTATTACATATTAAAAGGATTACCTTTACGATCCGGAGGGTTTCTCAAGTTGGTTTTGGTTAGGACGGGCGTCCGAGATTCTGAAGTAGGACCATACTTACCATTTTTGCTTTACCCGATGCAAAGTTTTGGGAAAATGTAACCACACATTTGTCATTTTTTCCTCAAAATGTTGACATTTTAAGCAAATTTGGACAATTTTGGCTTCAATTGAAGGACATTTGGCTATTTTCCCACAATTTTTAGAACATTTTAGCTTCCGATTGATAAAAATTGACTATTTTTCCAACGAATTTGAGAAAAATTTGAAAAAAAAACCCCCTGTGCTATACCAAATGTCATTAAAAAAGTTTCATTGATATACCAGAAGGCTGTAACTGAGACCGATGTCTGTGGCACCACCGTATGGTCATTTGTTTGAACCCCCCCCCCACCCAGGGGCCTTAGACAAGACAATAAGTGTGATTGGATCATTAATCTTTGCATTTAAAATACGCTAAACATGTGTTTCCCGTTGTAAACCTTTGTGTATTGTGGCAACGGGTGATGTTTATATTTTATCTGCAGACGTCTGCCGACGCTATCCTTTCGAACATGGCTCTAGCTGCGCTGGATGCATCCAATATACCGTTGCGTAACAAGAATGTTCGAAAGGCTAATGGTGGTTTATACTTCATCGGCAGACGCCTTTGCCGACGCTAGTCTATCGAACATTCTCTTTACGCACGCGTATGTTTATGCACCTAGCGCACAACGCATGTTCGCTAGCTAGCGTCGGCATACGTCTGCCGCTGAATATGAACCCACCTTAACTGGTGAGCATCATCGATGACTTGATTTTTCCCAAACCGGTAAAACTTTCTCGATATGCCTTACCACGTTGTTTTTTTTTATATTAACAACGAAAGAAAGAAAAGTACCCAATTAAACCCAAAACCTTCATATTACACACCTCACTCTGGTATTCTGAAGGAAGACTAACTTAGACCTGGTTTTAAAACCAGGGTTAGTCCTACATGAGTGGACCTTTTTCATTCAAAATTAATGTGAAAGTTAAATGTAACTGGCGAGAAAATTCCTCAAGGACGGCCGTTATCCTTTCCTCAAGGAGTATGTTGAAAGGAAAAATGGTCCTGTAGGACGAACCCTGGTTTTAAACCGGGTCTTAATTTAGACTCCCCTATCAGAACTACCAGCCCTAGTTATTTATACTTAAAACTTCTTTTAAAGTTATTCATTGTTTATTTTCTGTCCACTGTATTATATCCGGTAGTGTTTGGCAAAACCAGTAGTACCAGCTCATCGATATACTGGAATTTTTCGCTTCCGGAATAAAACCATATAATTGGTTTATTTTTATATCAGGTCAAAAGGATAGGCCTACACTACAAGCATTTTCGTATAAGTAACATATGAAAAAAAATGTGACAAATTTCTGCAAAGAGAAAGTGGTGAGTGTGGAAAATTTCAATATGAGATACACAACTATTATATGTTCCGTAACAGGCACGGTTTAATTCAAGATTCAATGCATCGACTCCTGACAAGCCGTTTAGTCTTTTTTATTAGGCTCAGAAGAAATGTGAACAATGCCAAATGTGTGGTTTTTTTTTAGAAAAAACGCAAATGCGAAGTTCGGAATTTAAAAACCTGTACATATTACCTTTTGACCCACTTTTTTTTCATTTTTTCGGGCTCGCTTTGCGGTGGAATGTTTCCAGGTTTTCTTTCCTGCAATTTGTAAAACAAAATTCACCAATGAGCAATAACGTAAAAAAATAAGCGCTAAAAGTCAAATTTTAAAACAAACGGGCGCGCGTCCTTCTGAGACAAACTTTTTTTCTTGGCCTTATTACTCTTCAACGATGTAGTCCGTAATTAATTCATTCATTCTATTCATTATTTCCGTTGCTGAAAATTACATGGAGTAATTACCGATTTAGTCCATTCCACGTAGAATTATTTATAATCACTCCGGGAAATGAACCTTTACAAAAGTATATTTTAATATGCGTCCTTCTTCTTCTTCTTTCTGTTCTTCATTTCATATTTAGGTTTATCAGGAAAGACAGAACCTTATTCATCAGCAGACTGATGATGGACATGACAAGAATTCGAGCAAAAAGCAGACGAACATATTTGAAAACTAATGCCCTGATAATGATGGAGTTAGATGAGCTGAGGTCATGATTGATGAACATGAAACAATTAAGTTTTGGTTCACAAATACTACTCTAATGCTTATTAATGCGCTTACTACTACGACGGCCTGTCGTAGTAAAAGAGAAAAAGTAACATAACTTAAGATCACAGGGAGAACTGTGACGGAAATAAGTGGTTCTCGAAGCATAGAGGCTCCTACCATAGCAGTTTGCAATTAACCAACCTTGGATGACCCCAGATGACCTAGAAAAATCAGGTATGAAAATGTTGACTACACATCAAATTTCATGACCATACAACCATTTGTATGATTGACCTCGGATGACCCCCAGCAATCACCTTGAAAAAATTGGCATCAATGTTTTTGACTCCTCCACCAGCTTTCATCATGACCATAAGGCCATGTGTAATGCCCTTGGAATGACCCTGCAGACCTGAAATGACCTTCATTGTTTTTGGCAGCCGAATGTTTACCACCCATTCATCATCCTAAACTACCCGCAATTGACCAGGTTAAAGCATTTTTAAACCAGATTTGGGGAACCTTTGACACATGCCACAAGGTCCCATCTCCGAACTCATCCACTGCCTACGTAGCGCTCAACGGTGCGAAGATGGACATCCATACTTTGCTTATATCAGGCATTCATACTTGCTTAGATCAAAGATATCGTGTTTATACGGCAATTGAACCCTATATTGGACTAAATTTGACCTTTGACCCATGACACATGACCCACATTAGATCCCAGCTACCGCCTACTTGAGATACATCTATTTTGCGAAAATGGACACCCACACTTGCTTCGATCCAATGTTATGGTTCTGTATAGAACCTTAGGGTGCTACATGCAGGACACAAATGTTCTAGGTTGCATGTTTTTAAAGAGTACATGCGGGTCGTTAAAATAGGTGGGTGAGGGGTTGTGAGAGGGAGGGTGGGATGGTAAGTTGGGGTGGGTGGTAAATAGGGGTGTGATTAAGCGACAGAGAAATGGGGGGATTCACAAGGAAGGGAGTGGTAGGCATGGTAGGTGTGGGAAGAAGAGCTGGTGTAGTGTTGCTTGGTTATAATAGGGAGTTTCCGTAACCTGACCCATCTGACACACTTTTTTCTGACACACTTATGAATTCAGAAACGCTTCACGGAATAAAGCACATGTTTATTTAGTTAAGGTTTCCGAATTCATAAGTGTGTCAGAAAAAAAGTGTGTCAGATTGGTCAGGTTACGGAAACTCCCGTTATAATAGGTTATTTATCTTGTGCAATATATAATTTGTAATTCGAATAATTACTTTTAGGCCATGATACTTTTGCGATTTAACCATCTTTCCGTGCTACAGCACTGGGGGAATACTTCCTTCACTAAAATTTTAAAAAATATTATGTAAACCAGGAAAAGCTGTATCCCCAAATGAAAAGTGTACACATTATTTAGAAAAATGAATAAAATGTCAACTCAATTTACTTCCAGAATGTCAGTAACCAATATGTACGCGTAAACTCAAGCAAACAATAGAGCTAATGATACTCAACAATCAACCTAAAACACTTCAAATCTTTTTCTCAACAGGGTATGCAGGTCCATTGTTACTGCCCACACGGTTGAAAAGATTTCAAGCTATTTGGGGTGTTATCACTTCCCCGTATTACTTCCGGCAACATACTCACCTCGCTCATGATTTTTTTAAAAATGTAGGTCGCTGAATACCATTGTGGGCTATAGTTTAATAGTTATAGGGCATAAAGGTTCAAGGTCATCCTGGGGTAAAATTTCGAGAATGCTCCGATTCTTTTCAAAATGGTCCCAAATTCTTCATATAGTCCCAAAGGACCAGGGAATATAATACTTGCACTCATTTCACCATTTGCATGGTCATGTAATTAGAGGTCAAAATGGTCTACATATTCTATGGGGTCATTAATGCTTACCATCTAATTTACATACTAAATTGACCAATGCAGGGCAAATATGCATTTTAATGTTCTAGGATATGACCACACAAACAATTTGAGACTAGTTTCGTCAAAATCGGAGCACTCTGAAAGGATTACCCCAGGATGACCTTGAACCGTTATGAGCCTATAATCGTGAAAAGAATGACCGTAGATATGGCAAAATATACGTTTTTTAATCCTCTTGACCAGATGAATAAGTTGGTGTAGGTTTCAAAACAATTAGACCTCTTTTACTTTTGACCCCTGTACAAAATTTACCCCCTATTTTTTATATGTTCCCCATTGTTGATTTTTCTAGACTTTTGACACATTATTCTGTGACAATTTAGAAGTATGATAACACAAAAATTGTTACTGTTGCAATTTTTTCGGCCAAAAACACAATTTTCTTGTACTATTATCGCGAACGAGGAAAGAACTTACGCCAATGCGGTAAGGACATAACATTCGAAATCTGTTCAACTGCGTGCACAATAACAATGGACCAGATGTAAAAGAATGTGAAGTGTGTTCCGGGCCGATTATTGAATATCATTAGCTGCATTGTTCGCTTGAGCATGTTGAGGTTATGTGTATCCATTGGTCACTGATATTCTAGAAATAAATTGAGTTGACATTTTATTATTTTTTCTAAATAATGTGCATTTTTTTTATGTGGGACACAGCTTTTCCTTAATTAATTTTATTGAAGGAAATAAGTAATCCCCTGGTCTGTAGCACGAACATTTAATTAAAAGGCCAACATTGTATCATGTACTATAGCCTATTTATATAGAGTAAGTCGTAGAAAGAAGCCCAATGGCGCGCACTGTTTTAAAAGGTCTGCGTTGTAGTAGGCTTACTTTTCAGAACTAATTGGGTTTCTTTTAGTAAATCTAAAAGAATATTTCAAATACCCATGTACTTTCCCTTTAAAAAATTAAATCTTGTCGAGGCATCATATTTCAGTAAAATAAAACGTCTTAATCGTGAAAACGATATCAGAATAATCTCATACGTTTTTACCTGTAACATTCTCTGGATATCTTAATGATAGACATTCTCAGCCAGGAAATCGTTCCTCAGTTGACCAAAAGGTTTAGAACACAGCGTAGCGGAAAGATCATTAAAGGTCCCATGAAATGCAAATAGAATTGATGTGGTTTGTGTTAAGTCTACAAGGAGGGACCAGAAATCATTCAATATTTGGATTGGTGATGACATAATTTGTGGTACCATTGATTTATCAGAGAGTCATAGAAAATTCCAATTGACTGGTGTGAATCTATTCATGACACTGACTGATAATCGATAGTTTTACAAATGATGTCACTGGTAGTGTATTCTTTTTCCTGGCCCTGTTTATTGCAATGGAATGTCCCACAAAGATTTGGAGTAGTTTTATCATTTCATTTCCTGGGACCTTTAAGACGCGTTTCGTTTTGCATTGTGATTCGTGAAAAAAATAATTATAGTAAACAAATTTTAGATTTTACACGTACTACATGCAGAATTTCTTTGAATAATAAGGGTGTCATTAGGGTTTCCTTTTTTGATTCGCCCTGTATTTTGTTTACCTTGTATAAGTGTTTAATGTATTTTTATTGATTTTTCATCATGTAATTCAACCTGTTTGCAGCGATTTTTGTTTTTTAATAAATAAATGAATAAAACAATCCAACTTCCCTCGACTAATGTAATGTTATTTATTTATGTGAGTGCAACAAAGTTGTATCTAGATTTTCATGATTTTACAGAAGCATTTGTGCGTTTCGTTCAGTAGTGAGTTTGTGAATGAAATTTTTTATTATTTTGACACACCATGAAAATGTATTTAAAGCGGCACTGGCACATTTTCACAAAATATGAAATTTCTTCAATTTGCTCTCAAATGATAGTCTAGGCCATTGGAAGAACAGATATATATTTTACACATAAAAATAAAATACTCCAAAACAGATAGGGACATTGATATGAGAATAAAGACATCCAGGTAATTTGTAGGCCAACTTTTAAGTTTTCCATAACTTTAATCAACAAATGTATATATTACATGAATATTTTTGACTCGTACTCACTGATATTAAAACCACAAAGGTTATAGACCGATCAAACAGTGTGCATAGCGTGGGAAACATGCATACGGCGTGCGTGTTCTTGTGTTACACGCCATTTTCGTCGTCTGCAGAATTTAACGTCGCCGGCGACGTTAAATTATAAAATCGTTCTGTTTACCCATAAGGAAGCTGATTTGGTCTTAATCATTTCGAGTGAGGGCTTTTGTATATAAAAGCCTTACAACCATGCAAAAATATCGATTTTGAAAAATCTTGAGGGCGCACTATTTTTCAAATGTGCCAGTGTCTCTTTAAAATATATTATGAATATTTGATTTGCCACTTAAGTCAAGAAGCAATTAGCTAATTAATGATTTTCCCGTTGAGTGCAACAAAGTCGTATCTACCAGTTACGACTTGTCGTAACTACAGCTAATTAGGCATCGAAAAAAATTATTTTTAACAATCCATAATATAGGTTTTCTTGGTTAGTTTAAAACATTTTTGATTATACACTCAGCAAAAAAAAAAGCCCCCGTCTGATACTTTTTGACGTAACTCAAAAAGTATGAAATTTCATAAAATGGACAATTTCATGGTAAAAACGATGTATATCGGGCAAAAGTAAATTTGTCATTTTGTGCGTAAGAAATTTGCGCATCCATCACTTTTTGAATAATAAAAATAAATGAAATACTTTTTGAGTTACGTCAAAAAGTATCAGACGGGGACTTTCTTTTTTTTTGCTAAGTGTATTTCCTATCTCGTTAAAAAGCTTAAATGTGCGTTTCTTTAAAACAACTTCGTCATTGGTCAATTAAACATTTGATCAATAAAATTAACCTTATTTTCTTACATTTTCGTGGAAATACATTTAATTTTGTCGTACCCATGGCCCATCATCTTAGTCATGGCCTATGCAAAATAGGAATGTGAAATTATGTGACCAAAGACGAACTTGCTTTGTAGATTCATATGATGGAGAATGGATACGTCGAAATTAAATTGATTTTCGACGAAAATGTATTCAAATAAAGTTAACTGCATTGATCAAACAAACACACATTTTAGTTTTTCGGGACGAAAAACAACTGCTTAACGAGATATGAAACATAATGAAAATATTTTAAATTAACTGGGAAAACCTGGGAAGCACCAAAACACGCTCATTCAGACGTCATATAATTTATATATTATATAAATATAAAGTTTTCAAAACATACATTTTTTGCCATCATGAATTTCAAAATGGCCGCCATTTTCAACATATTTTGCTCTATATCTGGACATCTGAGCAACATAGAAGGCTCAAATTGGTAGCATTACACATGTTTGTGATGTCAAGGAACATAAATATTACATCCGAAAAGTCACAGATTGTTTCCTTTAGGCGGCCATCTTGAATTTCAAAATGGCCGCCATTTTTAACATATACTTCTCCCAATATCTCGACTTCTGAGGAACATAGAATGTTCCAAGTGGTGGCAATACCCATGTTTGTGATGCCAAGGAACACATATATTACATCCAGAAAGTCGCAGATTGTTTCCTTTAGGCGGCCATCTTGAATTTCAAAATGGACGCCATTTTAAACATATACTTCGCCCATTTTTAGGATCGCTTCTCTCGCCCATTAAAATAAACCGCTGCGCTCATAAAAGTTAACAGATTTGGTCCGGCCAAATCTGCAAAGTAACAACCAAAATACAAGCAGAAGTCAAGAAATAGTCATTCCAGCACATTGTAGTCATGATTTACAGCTTCAATTTTCTCGCACGGAGTTCACATAATTTTAGTAATTTCTACTGCAAAACAAAGTTTGGTATGTTATATACGTGGTAAGTTACATAAATTGAACGGGAAATTTCAATATCATTTCGATTGTTTAGGTTTTCTTTGAGGACTCGCACTCGTAAATATAGCTAAATATGAGCGCTTAGATTTAAAATTTTGTGACGTCATATCGGGGGTGGTCACGTCCTGTAAAAATACCGGAAGTAATGCCACTGGCGCTCCTACTGTTCAAGGCATTCAACTCACAAGTGACACAAGCATCAATCCTTTACACGGAAGTCTTCTTCCTCAGTCTTCTTCCTATCCATCAACTTCACACATCGCTCTCATCATCGCTCTCATCATTGCTCTCTCTCTCTCTGTTCTTCTCTAAATCCCCATCTCATTTTCCCTCAAACACCATGTCTCACTTCCATACAGCATCACCGCTCTCACAAAACTCGAAATACATCATTCCTTTCATCTTCAAAGGAAATCTTTCCCGTGTAACAACTTTCTACATTCCCTAAACTTCACTCACCCATACTTCACAAAGTTGGCTTTTATTGAATCTTGCATCCGTGGAGAAGGGCATCTTTGCCAGAAACAAATATCTGATCTAGAGGAGGTGTTACCTATTCACAAGTTGAAAATCCTTAAAGTGTACTAACAGGCTAATTTTTAATTTAAGTATGTTTTAAAAGGTGTCTTTGCGGTCTGAAAGAAATAATACCTACTGTAATATAGATTGTTTTATTAGCAGAATTAACTAATAAATGTTTCCCATGGAGGTCGCCATGTTCGGCATTGGTGACGTCGCTCGGCATTGGTGACGTTGTATGACTTTGTAAGTCAATAGATAAAAACAGGTGTCTAAGGAATGTCTAGGGTACTCCTGGTCAGAAAATCGGATTATATAGTGTGTCCATAGAAAAGCCAACGCATCATGACTTCATCTTTCTCGTGGGGCCGATCAAAATGCTGCATTGATACGGAGATAGTATAAACGTTTTAACTTTTGATATCAATGAATATAGTGTCATTCTTCTGACTGAAGACATTCATTTGAAACAAAAATGTATTTATAATATGTTGAAGCGCAATTAATTAGCCTGGCATTTTCCCCCCCGCCCCCTTTAACTCATTAATGATGACTACAACTAAAACAAGAGACTTATCAGAAAGATAATACGGTATATTTGAATAGACAATGGAGGCATGATAGTGGTTTTCCCCTTTTTATATACAAATCTACATTTTTTGGGCCAAATGCCCCTGGTAATATTGGTAAAATATAGTACTCTATTTTTACATGATTTTTGAGGATGTATGTGTTCGACCATTTGCTACGTGCTTTTGAAGTGGTTCAAGAGCCAACGATGGTGGTCGCTAGCTTACTTATTGAGAACTCGTGGCAATCTTATCATCAGGTCAAAAGACATTTATCTCCATTTCCAGCAGAACAGTCTTATAACGGAATGCATAAACAGTATCCAAGAGATATATCTACACCCCTGACTTGAAATGGACGTAAGCACCAATTCTAGAAGGCAAGCATATGTTCCTCATGATAACTAATTGTCCTGGACATAGCAAGCTCAAGCAATATAAATGGGGTTTTAAACCCATGACACAGATCGGTAGATTTTTACTTGAAATTGCACTGAACGTGTGGACAGAAAAGAACAATAACCTTAAACCCTATACAATGTATAGCAACACTTCAGGAGCTATATGATTCTCCCGGGATTCCATGCTTCAAGTGGTTCTCGTGCAATAGGATGTTATATCTGATTGGAATGGAAAAGGGCACCATTTGAGCTGATTGAGGCACCAGACAATGTTTCATCTTTAAGTCATCTTGGATTGAGAGATGTGCTCCCAGTCACCTGCAGGTAACCAAGATGGAGGGTACACCACAGTCTGTTGGAAACTTTATAATGTTGATGTCCTAAGTCATTGTGTTCTACAATGTCATTCGGAATACACAGAACTCGGCAAATGTATAATGCATGCTGGCAGTAATTGTTGCAACACCATTACTCAGTTGTCGGTTATGATGAAGAGGGTGAATATGTGGCATACAAATATGATGCAGTTGAAGTTGTAATAGTTCAGTATGATTTTATCTTTGTAAATGAATGTCTTTAGATGTGTGGACAACGTTGAAAGTTATATATTGTTAAATAGCGAGGCGCAAGCTAACCTAACGTGCATTTTGTGATAAACGCATGAAATTTGGCACGATGTAGAGAAAAGGAATACAGACAGATTTAAGATCATTAGCCATCTCAATTTGCACCCCCGTCGGGCCATTTTCCAAGATGCCCGCCAAAATGACAATTTTAGGCACTTTTGCTAATATTTCAACACACTGCCTTTAACTTATGTCTATACTGTCATAAAATATGCTAGATGCATGTTACAATGTTTGTCCAACCACAGGCCATTGCGATATGTGTCCCTGTCGTCCATTTTCCAATATGGCGGTCGAAATTACATTTTAGCATATTTTGCTAATTACAACACCACCTTTCACGACTAATCTAAATTAACATAAAACCTGCTAGATATCTGCTACAGTGATCGTCTAATAGTTTAATTAAGGTTATAAATGTCTTTCAGTTATATTAAAGGGCGTGGGTCTTAATTTAGCATAAGACAGATCCACCAAATAGTTGATTCCGAGTTATAGTCCCGGAAGTAGACTTACCCTGAACTAATCATGCTCACGCTGCTCGAGGACAGCGCGAGTGAAACCGCCAGCCTTGGGACTCGTATCCTTCATGTAGGTTGTGATGAAGGAGTTGTTTGAGCGCCAGTCAGCGTTATTAAGTGATCGTTCTATAGGCCGGAGGCCGCGTGAAAGGCAGCCGAACTTGCCCACAGCTCTGGTGGAATTGAGCGTGTCACGTTCGCCGACGTTCACTGCATTGGCCTGTTTGATACCTACCTTTCCGCAGACACACTCGTTCAGAGTTTCTTTGGATCAGTCGTATGCTGAGTCTGTTATCACAAACAAGCTGCTCTAACCTACCACGAAGGGCCTTAAAGGGAGAGGGTAATATTTGAGTGCTCTTACCGGACACCAAAGTCGGTCCTCCCTCATGAAAGAACCACCCGAATATTCGGTAAAGAAAAGTGGTGGAGCCCTGAAGCCAGGTCGTTCATTTTTTCTGAGAAAACCCGGGCCGGAATGGAGAGTGGCACCTAAACGCCCGACAGTGGTCGTATCTAGTGGATGCTGCGGCCCGGGGCAAGATTTAACTAACTCCCCCCCCACCCGCCCAGCACGTAGCGTTAGCAAAATGGGGGATCCAATGTGCCCTATGCGTCCATAGGCACAGCCCTACGGAGGTCCAGGAAGCTGCCGGGTTTTAGCATGTTTTTTGAATGCTTCAGAGAGCCTCCATTATCATGAAGCAATTGATTCTTTTTCTTGCCCTGGTGGGGCGGAAGCCTCGGGTTTTGCGCATGTTTGTGTGCCCTTCTGAGAGCTCTCAGATATCTCATGATCTCGACGTAGAATGACTATATTGCCGCTGAAGGAGGTCCAGGGTCGTGCCCCCGGAAACTCTCGGGTTTTGGCATGTTTGAGTGCCCGAGAGCTCAAGTGAGCCTCTTTATCATGAAGCAGGATGATTATGCTCCCTGCCGGGTCCAGGGGCGAGCCCCCCCCCTGAAGCTCTCTTTTTAGCATGTTTTGATAACATTTGGAGAGCTCTCATTATCCTTTATTCATGAAGCAAATTAATCTATACTTGCCCCCTGACTGGTGTCCGGGGGCCTAAGCCCCCTGAAGGCTCTCGAGTTTTTAGCAATTTAATTAACCTTCAAAGGCCCTCTCAGCTTAAGGAACTATAGGCTTACTACCTGGGACAGTGTGCCATTTAATTTTCCCCAACGTCATTTTCACATCGCCCACCCGGGATGGTGGCGCCCGGCACGTTGGCCCCCCCCCCCCCATGGCCCCCTAGCTACGTCACTGCACAGTCACCCCTTCTACCATGTCTACCACTCGTGGATGAGTGGGATCGGGGCAAGGCGTAAGCCTTCATCCCCTAGCAATCCAAGAGAGAGAGAGAATCCGACGCCCACGCTCCGAGAGCAGTACGTCGGAGCATGGCATTTCTGGCGGATTCGAACAGATCTATTGACGGGCGATCGAACACCCTGAAGATCTGACGGCTACCTGATAAGACAAGGGACCACTCCACAATGTGGTCCCACCCCTGGATAGGCAATCCACAGTGACATTGTAAACGCCCGGTATTGTGGACAGCCGTTTATCGTGACCCTCCTCTCTAGAGCACCACTCGATTAGGGTGTCTCGTGTCGAGGCAAAGCGGTGGGGATCGTCGTTCCACCCTGCCGGTTGATGTACGACACCACAGTGGTGTTGTTTGGACCCTGATAAGGGACCTTGCAACTTGTCCACCAAGTCCCTGGAAATGATCCAGAGATAGAATCCTGATGTGGAGAGACTGATCCTCGTCCGACCAGCTGCCTGAAACAATCTCGTCCCGAATGTGACTGTCCCAGACAACTCGACGCATCTGTGGTCAGGATCAGTGCTGGGCTGGGATGGGGGAACTCCATCCACGCCCCGAGGATATTGCTGGGCAACCTCCACCAGGATAGAGCGTCCCTCACGATCGTAATCATCGGAACCAGGTGATCTACGCTGTCCGTGGAAGGGGAGTGGGCCCAGAAGGTGCAGCGGATTGGGCGTATACAATGGCACGATGTCCCACAAGGTGGCCCATGAGTCCAGAACCTGGAGCCAAGCAAAAGCACGAGGCTTAATGGCCCGGAAACGGAGCGTAGCGCATTGACATGACATTGGGCTACACGCTCTCTCGTTTGGAATACACGACATTGAGCAGATCCAGCTGCGCTCACAGGAAAAATGGAACTGGCATGGATTTCGATAGGTGCACGATGAACCCCAACTTCCGTGACCTCTGCCCACCCACTTTGTGTGGGGCGAGATGCGAGGGCTTCGTCGGGATATAGCAATTACAACCAAATAGGAAGATTTACAAAGGTTGATCCACGCCAATCTGAGAACCAAGCCAACGGTCTTGACCACACGAGTGAACACTCGCGGCGCAGTGGACAGGCGAGAAACGGGATACACCGCATAGAAATGGTATGCTTCTTGTTCTATATGGAAGAGTAACCAGACTTGATTCTCCGTTCGATGGGATGTGAAAGGTAGGCATCCTTGGATCCAGAGACAGCTTCGTGATTGGGCAACGGAGAGCATGGGCCAATGTCTCCCATCCGATTTTTTTTTCGGTTTGAGAAACATTGAGCGGCTACAGATTGAGTATTGGCCGCCAATCGCTCGTCCTTTTGGGAGCTAGGAAGAAGCTTGACCAAAAGCCACCCCCTCTGAAAATATAGGGCGGATGGGAACGATTGACTCCTTGCGTCGAAGGTTCCGCCTATTTCTTGAACCAGGACCTGACGCTTTGATCTGCAGGGCAGCGCGTGGACACTCTTGACAGGACATGACGGTGAGGAGGAGCCGTCAATTCCAGCCGGTAACCTTAGGAGACCAAATCATCACAAAGCAGGAGAGGGATTTTGCGCACTAGCGCGCATGTCGTGTGTGCGTTCAGGTGCCGTTACGTTTGCGTTTTTCAATTATTGGTCGAAAAAGTTTAAGTCCGACTTAAACCAGACTTGGGGTTGAGGTGCAATAGGGGTCAATTATATGTGCCATGATGTCAAAGGTCATGGCCCAAGGTCAAAGGTCACCGGAGGTCACATGTTCTAGGCTGTCGTTTGCCGGGGGATGACGCCCAAGGTTACTTGCTGTTTTTTTTTACAAAGTGTGAACATTTTTAGTAAAGGAGATGCAACACTTCTCATGGAGTTGGTACAGGGCAGGCAGGTTGCCTCCTCCAAGCCTCTTTTGGTCGAGGGAATAATCAAGATAGCCTAACCAACAACGTAACAAGCTATAATCAAATTTCAGCTTTGAAATGAGATCAAAAGAATCTACAATATATTCTGTACTTACAAAGCTATGATAAGAAAACGAAAAATTTGATCGAAAAGTGTGACGCCTCTACCCTTTTGAGATGTTCGTTTCAAAAGTATGACCATAGATATGGTGCCCATTTAAAAATGGCGTAAAAGGCCTAAAAACATTGACAGTAGTTTATGTCTTGAGTAATATCTGTGACGGTTACTTAGCAATACACAAACCTATTATTTGAAAGTAGTTTTATAATGATCCGTATGTAAGATCTTTAAATAACCCAACTAAAAGGCGGTTGGCGGCCATTTTGAAAGATGAAGTTGATTGAAAATTATCCCTTTACTCCTAAACCTTGTGTCACTTTAAAATGTCCTCTAATATTTTCAGACAATTAACAATGAACATTTAGCATCAGGTCACCCGCATTTTGAAAGCGTGTGCATGTCAAAACAGTGAAAAGCAACTTTTGGCGGCCATTTTGAAAGATGGTGCCAAAACCCGTCAGGGGTTAAAATTGAAGTGGCTCATGATTCATTCATTGTATAGCATATATTACTTACTTATATACAAAATTCCCGTAGCTATTTCACTAAATCCACACACAGCACGGATTGTTACAGTATTTTTAATTATGCCGCTCCGCTAAAGCCATATATACATGTACAGATATATATAAAACTGGCATAAAAGAACAACGGAAGAAGTTGGGGGAAGGAAAGGGGTGGGTGATGGGAAAGGGACTGGAAGAGCTGCTGAAAAAGAAGGTAATGAGGGAAGATTGTGACAAGGACCAACGAAATGCGTGGTGCATGAACAAGGTAAAGTTGAAACTGAACAATTGGATGTAAATATGATGTAGCTAGGGGAAGCAGGTTCATAGATGATCAAAGGATGAGGTCAAAAGATTGAAGACCAAAGAAGAATGTGCATAACAAAAACGAAAACTGAAATTCAAATAAATAATTCAAAACAATGAAAGGGAATGAAATACAAGAACATATTAAAGAAAAAAATATATCAAACAACATGCCTAAACCATAACAAGGAGACTAGTAAATAAATGTGTGAAATATTTAAAGGGGAAAAATATTAAAAAGATATTAAAAAACTGATACAGAATAAAATGAGGTAAGAAGAACAGTGAGAAAATGGAGAACGTCATCCTTCCCTTCCTGAATGTTGAGACCATAGGGCTGGATGGTGAGTAGGGGATTCATCACACACATCTTCCTCTGCTAACCACGACAGTGGCGGGGGGGTTAACACCAAGAGATTGCAAAACCTGAAAGATTATGTCCGAATTAGTATGGTATAGGCAAGCTAAGGCAGGTTGAAGTGTTGACCCACTGCCACGGGCGTTTTCTGACTTACAAGTGTTAACTGTGGACCTATGTGCCATAGAGACGTCTCTTCAGAGGAGTATTGTTCCCCAACATAATGGAGACTCCACTACTGTGCAAGAAATAACATAAAAACATTTAGAAGTACTACAGGTAATGTTGCCTCTGGTTTTTGTTGGTACCATATTGGCGTGGAACTGGTGAACGAGTCGGTGTTATTTTGTATAATAGATCCTTACAGTCCAGGCATCTCTAACAGTACACTTTAAAGGCCCTGTCTGTTCAGTTATAGGGGCTGATCGCTCACAATCCTTTCATGTTGTGGGCGACCGTAGGCCCAAGGTGGGGGGTGTCCGGACTGCACGGCGGAACGATCTTACGTATGGATAATGCGATGGTTGGTGTTAGCAATAAGGTGATGTGAGGAGGTTGGGATGAATGTAACCACAACGGGGATTTTGGGGCGGTTCCTGCTTCCCTGAGGTTTGCCCACAAGAGCTTTGTTTTCGGATGTTGTCAACTTTACGGGAGCTGTGTCCCTGGCAACTAGGTGTTTGCTTTGGTTCTATATTGATATGAAATCTTGACTGATTCGAGTAAACATATGTTCTGGAGCGTAGAGCCTGGCTTAAGAAATGCCAGCCTTCAGTTGCGAGAGTGTCACTGGAGGAATGGAGATCTTATGTTATCTGTGGGTATAAGAATTCCGTGAGCGGAGCCTTCTTATTTTGATGTACATCAACATGATCAAGGAAATCTAACCCTGTTGGGTGGGAATCTTCAGATGTAAATTTAATGGTCGTTTGGAAGGAATTGAGGTATATAGCTAAGTGAATGTGATGAAACTTTCCTCTCCCGGGGCCAGATGAAAAGCATCATCGATGTCCCCCAAACTCCACCAAACCAAGGACGACATCGGGTGCTGCAGTGACAATCCTCTTCAATGCTGGCATGAAAGGGGTAAGCCAACGAAGTGCCATTCGCGTGCCCAGCGAGGGCCCATGTACCTGCAAGAAATTGCCACGTCTTCATAAAGGTAAAAGTATTCTTTGTTAGTACATGAATCATCAAGGATTGCATGCCTATATCCCTACGATCCCTACTGCTTTAAATGACTTTTGAGACCAAAAAACTCACGGAGCGGACCCCTGCCTTGGATTGAAGGGGAGGTGCCCCGGATTGACGAGGAGTGACGATGCCTCCTTTTTGCGGTTAAACCAAAGGTGATCAGAATTCCTTATTTAAAAATGCCAATGTAGATACACTCATGATTATATTCGTCCTGCTTGCATAGTAGTATACTAATACTTGAATCAATGAATCTGCAACTAATAAAGTTGCAAACATTTACATTGAACGCGCATTTCTGTAATTATGTTCAACGTTTAACGGCAGGCTACTTGTTGGCTAATCCACCACTATAACTGTTTGAAAATAGACATCTCAAGCGAAAAATTCGTTTTATCCCAAAGGCACTTTAAATTCCAGTTGCGGTTTTTCTCGTCTATGTGCGGTTTTGTGCAAATGACAGTAAAAACATGATGCCTTAGTATTAAAATAATAAAACGCCTAATGGATGTGGTATACCAAAATAATTAACTTACTCAAGTCGTTGCCCCTAAGGTCAGGGTTTCCTGGAACCTCATCCTAAGAAAACACTTTCCCGATGGATTTTGTTTACTGCACGCATACCACCTTTGAGGGACATCAGTCAGAACGAAATGTGCAGAGTTCTGGTTTTATTGGATATCTTTTAGAACACACATTTAATGAGTTTTTCATTGCAGATTTATATTTTGTGTGAAGAAATGAGGTCGTGTTAATTTTGTGTTCCCTTTTTTCGAATTTGGATAATTTCAGTTCTTTGTGGAATTCCCACATTATTGGTTAATTGCTTTTGTCTTATTAGTCGATCTGCATGTGCGGTATAAAGTTCGTGTAAAACTTCCTTTATCCATCAACAATCAATTCAATCTCGATTCTTCCTAAACCAAACCAATAACCATGTGACTTCATTGTTCTGTAACAAACCCCCCACCCCCCCCCCTTTTTTTTTCTTTCAATGCCATTCGAGGGTGTAAACTCAATGACAAACCGTGCACAGGGTGATACGTCATGTTTTTGTTTTTAGTGTTGAAGGCCCTTGGATCAAATCCAAGGGTTAGGTAGAGCCACATGCTGGGATTTATTTAGGAACTCAATTCTGGATTTTAAGGGGTCTGGTTTTTTTTACCCCGACTTTTGATTGCATTTTTTACTTTACCATAGATTGTCATGGAAAAATGGGCATTATTTTGATTTTTTTGCTCTATGGTAACGTACAGAGGCCTCTGATTTGCTAAACAACGGGGAACAAATGTAACTGCTTAATAATAACTCTAAACTTCATTGGCACCATACTTGGGTAAAGGTGCATTTGGGTAATATAGTCCGGTATATAGTACACACGCAGAAACCATGAGGCCGGATTTTTACGTTGATACGATCTTCGTTTTGGAGTTACGTTCGTTTCCCGTTTCATAAAATTCCGATTTTTCATCATTTGTCGCTTATGATCGAAAGGTATTCGAAAATAATAACAGTTCGAACAATTATTAATTTTGCCATATCTTGGAAACATTTGATTATTTATTTTATTTAAAATACAAAGTAGACCATTTTAATGCATGTTTTGTGGCAAATAGGATGTTATAATGGGTAAATTATTTTCTTAAATAATTTGTCTTAATATCACTAAGTGAGTGATAATAAAGAATACGTAAGAAATGTTGTCGAACTGAACTTTCGAGTTGGGTTTGATACATAATGAATTTAATTTAATGCTTTATAAATTAAGATATCGAAAAAGCATGAATAGTGATCATAATAATAAAAAAATTATATTTGCTTAAAAAACTTTATCCGGGTCGAGCACTTTCTACTACAATGTATACCAAAATAGGCATCGAACGTGCGAGACCTGCTTGCTTAAACAATCGCATAAAATTTGAAGCGGCGTGTTCTATTTACCTCAACAAAAGCAAATGAAAGTCTTTTGCTATTATGCTACAATCGCAATTAAGCTAGTAACTCATGATGATTATCAATTTTAAAACATAGACCCCCCCGCCCGTAATGGTAAAGGGTATTAGTTAATATCACGATTGCGCTCTCCCCTAGTGTGTCATTTAGAATTGCTCCCTTGGGTAAACGAGTTGGTTAAGACCATCGTCCCCCATGTAACCTTCGCATGAATATCACATTCAGTTTAAAAAAAGTAGGTTTGCGTGGTAACCCTAATTGTTTCAATGTATCCGTTTTCACGCCCGTACCCCAAACTCCGTGCGTAACGACGGTAATACTAACTCATGCGTATGGTCCTACATAACAGACCTTTTCCATACCAGTTGCACAGTGCTTTGGCAAAATTGATCCACGGTCAGGCATGACATAGTATGGCCACGTGTAGATGTACGACTCAGTTTCGGGAACGACCCTGGTTGGCATCTCTTAAGATCTGTTACTGTTTGGGAATTTTGGCATGCCGAATTGAACCAAAATGCACATTCAGCTAACACATAAACACCCAAAAAACTACAAGCACACACAAACATATACAATATTGTACAAGGCACAATGTTGAATTGTAAAGGGAGGACTATAGTACCTTGTAGTCCCTGGAGGCTTCTGCGGGCTTGCTTTGGTGCTGGGATCTCCAGCAGTAGACAAAGCTGAAATACGACGACAAAAGCGATTATGATAAGAACACCCAAGAGAAGCTTGCAATAGCTTACCACAAGCATGCTTCCAATGGAGGTTTTTGTACAGGTATATGAGTGGGTCGTTAGTGATGAAACCATGGCTAAAAATTGACCAGTACTGATCACAAACTTGCAATTTTAAGAGCGCTCATCTCTAACGACCCACATGGCAACCTGTACAAAAAGTTCCAATGGAAGCAATGCATTGGGGAAGCTACTGGGGTATCTTCTCTTAGAACACCCCAGCCCAGTCATATACTAGCTGGTGGTCAGTAAGTGGCCATTTAAAGAGACATGAGGAGATTCAGAAAGAAGCGCCCCCAAATTTCTCGACACTCGGGGTTTTACATATTTGATTGCTTACCATAGTATTAGATCACACCTGAAGTGAATAAGCCGAATACGCGTCTTTATGTATAAGATGATGATTGTAGGGTTTGTCAGTTCACGACAGAAAGTCAAAGCACTATGGGGAACAATTACGAATAGTAGGCAAGTCCAAAAAAAAGTTTGCGTTTCTTTGCAACCGTTTGTCCAATAAAACATTTTGAACGTTCTCGGTAGGTGGTCTACAACCGATCCAGTTGAAATTTGAGAGAAATTCGATCTAAAAAATCTCATCCTGTCATTTTAACGCAGGTTATCTTTCCACCCCCATTTGTCACAAAATATGAAACTTTTCTTCAATTTGCGGTAAATGATAGTCTAGGTCATTGGAATGATACAGATATAATTTTACACAATAAAATAAATATACCCTAAAAACAGGGGCAATAATTATTGGGCCAAATTACATTCAGTTTATTTTGTAGGCTCACTTTAAGTTTGCCATACACTGTAATCAACAAATGGTGTATATTATATGAATATCATAGACTCGTACTCATTGGTATTAAAAACCACCGAGGTATAAATCTGGTCAACAGTGTGGATTGCCGTAGGAACCAATCTCTGGCAGTGTGTTTCCCTAATTTTAAACGCCATTTCCGTCGTTGCTGAAGTAATTACTCTGAAGTCCCGATTTTATTTTAAAATCGTTGTACCCCCGTAAGGGCGCTGAGTTGGGCTTCAATCATTTCAGGTGGGACTAATGTATATAAAAGCTTTACAACCCTGCCAAATATAGACTATTATGAAAAATCTGGAGGATGCACTATTTTTCAAATGTGCCAGTGTCGTACTTATTACAGTGGCTCACTCATTAACTTACAATGCCCATACGCGATGCGAGTATTTGTCGCGAAAGTGGAATTCTTTTGTTCGATTGATTGATCATAAACAAAAAAACCATTCCCCACTATCCCAACTTAAAGTACACAGTTGGAGCATAGCATCTAACCCTCTCTATTAATCAGATGACCATGGGCAGACTCGTCGGGTGCAGATGTGTTAAAGGAATTTCGTAGTAAGAAACAGGGTTCGCACGGCATCCATCCACCCTGTTTGACCGGTCTGTAACCTTTGTGGTTTTAATATCAATGAGTACGAGTCCATGATATCCATGTAATAGACACATCTGTTGATTAAAGTTACAGCAAATCCAAAAGTCAGCCTACGAATTACATTACCTGGATGTCCTTAGCCGCTTACTAATGCCCTATCTGTTTTGAGGTATGTAATTTTTATTTGTACAATATATCCGTATTCTTCCAGTGGCCTAGACTATCATTTGACAACAAATTGAAGAAATATTTTATGAAAATGTGCCAGTGCCGCTCTAAGCAGTCGCCATATAGTCAGTTTCTAATTTTGAAAACAACTGTGCAATTTCTTGGCAAAAAAGGGCTACCTTATGGCATTAGCACACTACTTATTTCTGATCAATAGCAATAGTAAGCAAATTCAAACTCAACAATTTCTTTGAATTCGAAAACATGAAAATAGTTGTTTTCAATGTCAGTGGAACGATATAATTTTCGCCCTTTCTGATATTTCCTTGACATGCTACCTTCAACAGAGATTTTTTGAAAGGATTCAACTACTGATTTAGATAAGTATCTCTTCAGAGAAGTGAAAGATCGCAAAATTAACGACATTTTGCTGCCTTGAAATCCAAATATAAGATCGATCATTTTGAAACATAAAAAATCAGTCTCTTACACCAGTATGAAAGTACACGCTGTGTTAGCCTAAATTGATTTGCTGTGTTTTACGGAAATTTGCTTGGATGGAATGTCGAAATGACCTAAGGTAATCTCACCCCAAGAAGAAATTTGCAAACTAACATTTCCCGGTAGCGGTCTAGATTTATTTATGATTGATGGAAAAAATATAACATACCTCCATCTGTGGAACTTTCAGCTTGAGCAGTTGAAGCTAGAAAAATGCAAATAAAACAAAACACAAGCTAAATGAAATTTTCAGTTTTCTGTCTTTTTTACATAATTATTATTTTTGAAGCAATAATGTAATTTTCTACAGTGTAAAATATTTTATCATTTCACTATAATTGATAGCTCTAGCTACAAGATAATGGCATGATTATTCCAGAGTTTGATTGTAGATCGTTTGATTGTAGATCGGTTTTTTTTTTTTTTTTTGTCTTTTAAAATACGTAGTTTCCTTACTTGTGAAAGTTGAACCTAAACAAATTCATGAGATGACTGCGGTCATTTGGGGATACTTTATAAAAAAATCACTGACCTAAGACTAGGCTTGTTTGAATATGAACATGATTTTTTTTAATTGTTTTAAGGTAGAAAGATCCTAATAAAAATGTTTTCCCTTGAAAACAATTTTCAGCATTGTGCAATTTTTAGTATTTTCAACCATGAAAAATCCCAAAATGCTAATTACCATATTTTAATAATATTTGTTTCCTTAGCAACACGTTTACGCCTTGGTTACTGGTATTTTGCAAAAAAAAAGTTACAGAAAGAAATAGAAACACTTTGTTCTACACAGACCACAGCATCAACCAATCACAACCTCTTCTACAAAGTCGTTATGGAAAGCAGTGTCAGAACAAGTACAATAGTCTAATTATCCTAAATACCAAGTTTCTTGTTGAAAGGTGGTACACTTTGGTCAGGAGAGCGCATCAAAATTTCCTCAAAATGGTCCCCATTGGCGGGCATATTGGATTTATGCGAAAAGTTTCGGATTGCACATAATTCCCATAATATACTTTAATATTATGTATAAAAAGAGTTAGACATGGACAAAATATTTGAATTAAGAATTTAGTTTCATTAGGAACTTTCTACCTTAAATAAAATCAAAACATTTGATCATTGAGCAAAGTCACTATAGTCCTCTGCAGGGTCCAAAATGATGTAAACATAAGGTGAAAAATATGACATACCTCCATCTGTGGAGCTTTCAGCGTCAGCGGTTGAAGCTAGAAAAAATATACATATTATTTTACAAGATTATTTTAAAACAATAGTGTGAACGTTGACCAATACATTTTGTCATGATACTATACTATTGATAGATTTAACTACAAAATAATGCCATGATTATTCCAGATTATACAGGGTGAGTCAGAGAGAAACGGACCCTAAAGAAGTGGTATCTTAATGGTGTAAAATCCAGTCATAATGTTAAGCATTATTGAAAGACATTTTTTAAAGATGTGGCACGTTTTAGTCTACAAAACGTTAGACATAGAAAATATTTGAATTAAGAATTTAGTTTGATTAGGATCTTTCTACCTCAAAATCAAAACATCTGATCAATGAGCAAAGTCACTATAAAGTCCTCTGCAGGGTCCAAAATGATGTATAAAACATAAGGTGAAAAAAATGACATACCTCCATCTGTGGAGCTTTCAGCGTCAGCGGTTGAAGCTAAAAAAATATACAAATTATTTTAAAAGACTATTTTAAAACAATAGTGTGAACGTTAACAAATAAATTTTATCACGATACTATACTATTGATAGCTTTAACTACAAAATAATTCCATGATTATTCCAGATTATACAGGGTGAGTCAGAAAAAAAAAGTGGACCCTGAAGAAGTGGTATCTTAATGGTGTAAAATCCAGTCATAATGTTAAGCATTATTGAAAGACATTTTTTAAAGATGTGGCACGTTTTAGTCTACAAAACGTTAGCCATAGAAAATATTTAAATTAAGAATTTAGTTTGATTAGGATCTTTCTACCACCTCAAATCAAACATCTGAATCAATGAGCAAGTCACTTAATCCTCTGCAGGTCCAAAATGATGTATAATCCTAAGTGTTGAAAAAAATGACATACCTCCCGTCTGTGGAGCCTTTCAGCTCAGCGGTTGAGCTAAAAAAATATACAAATATTTTAAAAGACTATTTTAAAACAATAGTGTGAACGGTACACAAATAAATTTTATCACGATACTATACTATTGATAAGCTTGTCTACAAAATATTCCATATTATTCCAGATTATACAGGGTGAGTCAGAACAAAAAAGTGGGACCCTGAAGAATTGGTATCTTATGGTTAAAATCCAGATCCAGAATGTAAGCATTATTGAAAGACCATTTTTTAAAGATGTGGCACGTTTTAGCCTACAAACGTTAGCCCATAAGAAATATTTAAATTAAGAATTTATTTTGATTAGGATCGTTCTACCGCAGTAAATCAAAACATTATGATCAATGACACAGTCCCTAAAGTCCTCTGCAGGTTTAAAAATTATGTAAACATAAGGTGAAATATGAACCTAGGGGGGCCTACCTCCAGCGTGGAGCTTTCAGCGTACATCGGGTTGAAGCTATTAAAATGGATATACAAATTATTTTGAAAAGATTATTTTAAAACAATAGTTTGAAACGTTTACACATAAATTTTGTCACGATACTATAGCTTCTATTGAGAGTTTTAACAAACCAAATAGCCATGATAGTCCAGATTATACAGGTGAGTCGAAAAAAAACTGGGAACCCTGGTTGTATATGCCGCCATTTCCAATCTTAAGTATCTTTCGCCTCAAAGGTAGTATCAACGGAAATCTTATGTTATTAGCTTTTTGTGCTCCAAAGATCAATTTTCCACCGCTAGGTATAGGCCAATTTACGTCTAATTGGATCGATCAGAATCCGTGTATGCTGGGGCGGCACGGAACTGCAGTGTATCTCTAGTCATCAGGTAAGTTGAAGAGATTATTTTAAGAGTGGCACTGTTTAGTAGCCGACAAATAACACAATACATAAGCATTTTCTTCCCTCTTCAATTCCAGAAACTGATACACGTATCAAGTTACTTTAATGGGGTGTATAGGGCTGGCACGCTGAACGTCACAGTTCGGTTTCGGGTCGGCCATTTTGAGGTACTGGAGGTGATGATTCCCATAGACCGCCGTGGAAAAAACTGGCATAAAATCGCCGAATTTTTGCCTGGAGTGATAGCAAGAGACTGAATGTAGATCCGCTAGTTAGAATAACATCACATTTAGAATGCCTATTCGTTTCACCAAGCATGGTAGAAACAATCCAAAGAAATTGTCATAAAGGGTGGCAAACGCAAACAACCAGGGGCTGCGATGAACTTGACTGTCCACAGGGCACAGAATTTTTTGGAATTGCACTCCCCCCCCAACAGAATGCATCCAATGTATATACAAAACATGTAAAAAATAAAATCATAAAAAAATCAGGCTGGCCCTCCCTGCCACCGTTGGGCATCGGTCCTTTTAATCCTGCGCTGCCACATTTTTGACCCCAATATTATGGCCGCCCATACGCCCTCATACGAACCAGCTTGTCCACTGATTTAACAAAATTCAAAATACCACTCGCCCGCCGAGGGCTGGTTGACTCAGAGAGATTGTGGTCTTCATTACCAGTCGTTTATACCACAGACCCAGAGGGTCTACGATGAACTACGGCGGTCCGGTAAGTACGCAATTCCTGTTTCTAAAATTGAAAAAAAAAAAGTTGGCGCCAGTGTTTGAAAATTCTCAAGACTGGAATAATACCGAAAGGTACTGTGGGAAAAATGGATTCGCCCGTAGAGATTGCGTGTTAACTTTTCCGTGTCTGCGAGTACCGAAGTACCCGACAAAAACGTTCAATTTTCTCGCTAGGTTCTATAGGTTCAGACCCAATTACGATACATATTTAAAACAAAGCATAGTAACGGATCCTCTGATGCCAAAACTTCCATAGAACCCCTTCGTTTTCCGGAGATATTTGAGATTTACTTTCATTTACACACGTTCTCTATGGCGGACTGATAACGTTAATCTCTCGCGCAGTACCAATTTAGATAATATCTTTCGCAGTCTGTGACACAGACTACACACTTTCCGGACCGCCGTAACGATGAACTAAGATTCGGATTTATTAGAAAGTACGCGCAGTACGCGCAGCTCATAGACAGCCCTATGAGCGTGGAGGGCAAAGAAAGGTAGAGAGATCATCTATGGTATTTTTTTCCTACATTTTTGCGGGGTTAAACATCGCCATCACGTAGTTTTACTTTACATACTATAAACTTATAGTATTGGGAACATACGAAAGGGTGTATCTTGAAGCACAATTTCTGATGGTTCTTATTCTGTTCCTACAACAAACTTAGGTGGTAGTGAAACTGGACAAATCATCAGTGAACGATCAGAGTTTATACAACAAATTTGTTATCAGAAAAATTAAACCAAAATATATACACATTATAACGTTGCAATCATAAGCAGAAAAATTATTTCTGGCAACTTCATTTTTGAAACTGCAGCTTAGATCGAGAAATACTTTGTGGGATATTTTTTAATTTAAATAACAATTTTCACGTTTTGTTTCATAATCTTTGGGCCTTTGACGTCATAGTATGTCATATACACAACCAAGTTTGTATACAATTAGAAAGAACAGATACAGACCTTCAATTTAATACCAACATTATATAATTGGAATGCGTTTTAGAAAAGGCTAGACTGTTTTTCAGTCTCGAATCTGTCTTCGGATCCAGGGCACGGCGTTCAAAGACATACAATCAAACTGATTAATTTCTTTATTATTTATTTGAAATTACACTTTTACCAACTTTCACCAACATGGCGGTGCATCCAATGTATAAAAAACTGAATCTAAACTGCTAAAGAAATCAGAGCCCTGGACCCTGCCTAGGCCCTGCCTGGACACTCGGTCGTATTTTATACCGCGTCATCAAACGAACCAACTTGTCCGTGGATTGATAACTACGAGAGAGAGGGTAGTCTAAATTACCAGTCGTTTGTACCACAGCCCCTCAGAGGTTCTAAGAGCTTATAAGAAAAGGGTGGTAACTACACTGCTCTCCCTTCAGAGGATATGTTACAATTAATATAATATACATTCTCTCTCTCCCTCCATTGAAAGGTAAATAAAGATGAAAATGACACATACCCCCATCTGTGGAGCTTCCAGCGTCAGTGGTTGAAGCTAGAAAAACATAAAAATAAAACATACAAAAAATAATGAACTTCTTGTTTTCTGTCGTTTTACAGATTTGATATATTGCTCACAGATCTAACAAGACAAATAAAGCTACCTCCCTTTTTGCGGCGCACATTTTTCAATTCGGCGTAACAATTTATTACAAAGCGAAAAAATATGGATCCTAAACATCAATGGAAAATGCTGGGATATACAAGTTAATAGAATTTCATTCAAGCCCGAGTAATAAATTACATTCTAGCCCAGGCCGCCCTGATTCTTGGAGATTTTGGCCCGAAATCATGCTCCAGGAGCATATATTTTCAACTCGTCTCATAGGGGCGCTATTCATTATTATGTGTGCGCTCTATTCCGTTAATGTTTATATTGATGTATTACAAAAGAACGACTTCCTGCCGGCGCGGATTGCGTGGCGTGTGTCTGTGGGCGCTCGTCTTGTTCTCTAAAGGCCGTGGGTTCGAATCCCACTCCAGGAACAAAATTTAGTTTATGATTTTATTTGTATTTTAGAGTTGGAGATTGGAATCATAAAAACATTGAAGTAGAAAAATATTGAATAGCTGCCTTATGAGATAATAAGACTGGTCATGGTCCTGGAGCATGATTTCGGGCCAGAATCTCCGACGTGCGGCCGCCCTTAGCCTTTTCAACTCTGGTTGATTGCGTACAGGTTATATAACACATAAGTAGCTATAAGTCAGTGGTTTTTGAGATGGGAAAAATTATCGCAGCCATATCAAAAATCACTGACTTAAGACTAGGTTTTTTTTTACTCGTTTGAATAGATTCTTATGCTATTATAGACATGAAATGCATAATTTGAAATTGTTCAAAAATAAAATCAAAACGTTTGATGATTGCGCAAAATCACTAAAGTTCCCTGCAGGTCCCAAAATGGTGTAAATATAAGGTGAAAAATATGACATACCTCCATCTGTGGAGCTTTCAGCGTCAGCGGTTGAAGCTAGAAAATTAAAATTTATTTAAAATATTACTTTAAAGCAATAGTGTGATCGTTGATAAATATATTTTGTCACGACACTATACTATTGATAGGCATAACTAGTACAATTATTACAAAACGAAGAAACACGGATTATAAACATGAATGGAAAATGCTGGGATATACAAGTTAAACTAATATAAATTTCATTTAACCCGAGTAAGAAATACATTCACCCCGGCCTCTTAAACCTTTACAGCGCTGGGGTTTTTTTCTGTACAGGTTATAACACATAAGTAGCTATAAAGTACAGGAAATATTTTTTTAGGATACGAATTTCTTTCTGCTCAATTTCCTCCCTGGGATCAGTTGTAGACCACCTCCGAGAACGTTTTTGAAGGTTTATTTAAACAAACAGGTGCAAAAGAAAAACCGCAAACCTTGTTTGAACAGCCTGCTATCGTCATCTTTCCCCCCCATAGGACACCATGAGTTGACTTTTGTGCGTGCACGACAGAAAGTACTAAATCACCAACTCTATTACATAAAGCCGGCGTATTCGTCTTATCACTTCAGGTGTGATCTAATTACCTTGGTAAGCTTCACATATTTACAAACGGGTGCGAGAAAATTTGGGGCGCTTCTTTCTGGAAATCTACCTCATGGCTCTTTAAGTCAGTGTTAGGGTTTAGGTTGTTTTTTTTTTTGGTTGTTTTTTTTTGGAGATGGAAAATTACCACAGCCATCTCAAAAACCACGACCAGAGAACTAGGTTTTTGTTTCTACTCGTTTCAATGTATTCTCACGCTTATTAAGACATGAAAATTGTCAAATTGTCCGAAATAACAATCAAACTTTTGATCATTAGCTCATTCACTGAAGTCCCCTGCAGGGTCCAAAATGTGTAAATATAAGGTGAAATATCACATACCTCCACCTGTGGAACTTTCAGCGTCAGCGTGCGCGGAAAAATATACAAATTATCATATGCAGATTTTTAAAACATATGTGGTTTTTGGAACAATTTTCTCAACGATACTACCTATACTATTGATATGTTTAACTACGAAATAATGCCAATGATTATGTCCAGATTATATTTCGCCTGTGGATGTTGGCCTTGTTGATGTTTTTTCTCAAAAACGTATTGGGACATATGAAAGGCCGTGTATCTGGTTAAGCCCAATTTTGGTGGTTTTTATTTTCTGTCCTACAACAATCTGAGCGACGACCTCAGTGGGCGTGAAACTGGACAGATGATCACTTACCAATAAAAAATTATGCCACAAATTTACTATCATAAATAAACCATATATATATATATCTATATATATATAATCCAGTTGACCAAGCGGTGTAGTCGCTTGCCGTAAAAAGGCCAAAGGCCAAAAGTTTAACGCTATGTCGGATCGGATATAATCCTTGAACATAACAAGTAAGAGTCAGTAGGAACATCCAAGAAATGATGGGCTCTTCATCATGCCTGGGCCCACCAGACTCTCGGTTCTGAATAGAAAAACACAGTTCTTCCTATCCCAGGCAGACGCAGTCCTGCGATGAAATGATGCGTAAATGCCTTGATGACACAAGCGTCATTCCAAGTAAAACAGCGGAGAGAGCTTTGTAGAGACTCTCGTGTATTCGCGTTACTACGGCTCATCTGCCCACACATCGGACACAAGATAGGTAGCTGCCGAAGCTGAAATCTTGAGAGGCACACAGTATGGGGCCCAGGAAAAATACTGGTGGAGTTCAAATGTCGACGGTTCTCTGTCAGCAGAACCGTCCAACATTTGAACTCCACAGTATTTTTTCCGTCCTCCTGTGCTTCTCAAGATTTCCGCTTCGGCGATACCTATCTTGTTTCCGAGTGTGCGGCAAAGATGCGCGTCCCAGTACGCGTAATACACGAGCGTCACTACAACGCATCTCTAACGCTTTTACTTGGGAAATACGCTTTTTGTCTCCAGCATTTACTAGCATCATTTCATCGCCGGACTCGTCTGCCTGGGATAGAAAACATGTGTTTTTCTATGCAGAAACGAGTCTGTGGGTGGGCCCCAGGCGCTGATGAAGAGCCCATCATTCTTGGATGTTTCTACTGCCTCTATTTGTTATTTTTCAAGGATTATAATCCGACATAGCGTTAAACTTTGGGCTTTGGCCTTTTTACGGCAAGCGACTACACCCGACTTTGGTCCCTTGATTATGAACTTTAAATACATGCCGACTTAGCCCTTCAACTTTGTACTGAACTATATATAATATATATATATATTATATATATTATAATAATATATATATATATCTATATATATATCTCTATTGATATATCTCTATATATATATAATATAGATAGTATATATTATATGCATTTTATATGTCAAGGAAAGCCCAACTTCATTTTGGACACTGCATGCAGCTTAGATCGAGAAGAACTTCGTGGGATACTTTTGAATCTCAAAAACAATTTTCACCTTTTGTTTAATGCATATTGAGCCATGATTATGGATCTTTTGGGGGGATTTTCAAGTTAAACCCGGTGTATAAACTGAACTATGATAAATTTTCAGATATCACTGCTAAATTGCAGTCTGCGTTTTTAACAGATTTAACTCTGGAAGTATAACATTGACCTGATTTTTACTTCTTTGAGTTACTCGTTGAAGTTCAAGGTTTTAAATTAAAATATAATTTAGCTTCAGCAAGACAATCATTACACAAGTAACAAATACGGATCATAACATCAATGGTAAATGCCGGGAGATACAAGTTCATTAAGCCTAATCTTCGAAAAAGCGGTGGTTACAAACACCCCCCCCCCCTCGTGTTTTTATAACTTTTTCACGTAAATAACTTTGCTAAAAGGCTATGTCACTAAATTCACTAGTCACTTCCAGGACCCAAAATGATTACAATAGAGGTAAATATAAGGTGAGAACTATGACATACCTCCATCTGTGGAACTTTCAGCGTCAGCGGTTGAAGCTAGAAAAAATACAATTTATATTAAAAGATTATTTTAAAGCAATAACCAATCGTTACTAACTACATTTCACCTCTTTTGGCAAAAGTGAATTAACATTTGAGGGCATGCGGAAAAAGCTAATCCTCAAAGTTATGGGCAAGGGGGTGGTTGAAACCCCAACATTGTGAAAATGTTATTATTTTAAAACATATGGCATAAATATCACACAAACTCTTCAGAGTTGTTGTATTTGTCATTTATTTCACTTAAAGATAAAAGCCCGCACGTTTGTAGCGTATTTGAAAAAAAGTTACTGTTCGGTGTATAAATTTCGATTTCTTCTAAAAAGTCAGATTTTTGTTATTTTGTTGAAACATCATCATGGCGTCATAGTATATCATGTATATGTATAGTATATTTGTATATAATTAGAAAGAACCGATACAGATCTTCAATTTGATACCAAAATATATCATTTGAATGTGTTTTAAGGAAACCAGAAAAGGGTAGATTGTCCCACAGTCTCAGCTATCTTCAGATTCAGAGCACAGTAGGTTCAAAGACATAAAATCAAACTTATTTATTTAATATTTGTTTGAAATTACACTTATACAACAGTGGCAATCACCAACATGCCATGCCGGTGCAATCAATGTATAAAACAATCAAACTGAAACTAAAATGCTAAAAGATCAGAGTACTGGGGTCCTATTTTATACCGCGCCCTGAAACGAATCAACTTGTCCAAGGATTGACAAAATTAAAAAAAAAAAAAAATCGCCCGCTGTCGACTTTATGACTACGAGAGAGGGCATTCTAAATTACCAGTCGTTTATACCACACACCCTGAGAGGGTCTAAGAAAAGGGTACACTATTAAAAATTTCCGTAAATTAAGAAAACAGATTTTCCGTAAATTTACGGAAAATCTGTTTTACAAAAACAATAAAATAAAAAACATAAAAAATGTTATTTACGGAAATATTCAAAATTATGGCAGCACTATTTCCGGATTTTTTTTTTTGTTCCGTAATTTCAAATTACGGAAAAATTCTGTTAAAATACAAATTTTTTCCATAATATGAGACAAATTTCTGTAAAATTACTGTCAAATTTCCGTTAATTGACAGAAATTTCTGTAAATTTACCCTAAAATGACTGGAAATACTGCTGCCAGAATTTCCTTCCGTAATTTTACGGAAACTTTTTTAACAGTGTAGCAACCACTCACCCCTCCCTTCAAAGAATATGTTACAATTAATATAATATACATCCTCTCTCCCCTCCCTGAAAGGTAAATAAAGATGAAAATGTGACATACCCCCATCTGTGGAGCTTCCAGCATCAGTGGTTGAAGCTAGAAAAACACACAAATAAAACAAACAAAAAATAGCGAACTTCTTGTTTTCTATCGTTTTACAGAGGATTTGTGATCGTGTAAGTGCAATCATTTTAATGATTTGTGTGTTTCAGCAGTGAATTTGTAAATGAAACTACTTTTACACAATGATGAAAATTATATTTTTAAATGTATTATGAATTAGTTTATTTGTAGCTTAAGATAACTAAGAAATAATTAAGTAATTAAGACTGCGTAACACACATGATTTTTCCGTTGAGGGCAACAAAATCGTAACTACCAGATAGGGTAAAGAGGGGTAATATGGACCCCCAGGGCATTATGGACCCCCCTTGTAACTTTTAACTGGGGATGGTAGGAGTGTTCCTCCTATTGCTACTTGAAAGAACATCATTTGACAACTGAAATCCAGTTATTAACGGAGGTAGTGTCCTTAAAGTTATAAGAAATATTTTAAATTAAAAATTTCGACACGTTTTCTTCTTTATGTCAGTGATGCTTTAAAACATCCCCATTTTATCGTGAGCCTCTGTCTGGAGGTTGTAACCATGGCAACATAAGGTACTGCCATTCCCCATGTATCAGTACATGAATCAGATTCCTAGCTTACATCTAATTAAAAAACGGCTGGAGAATTGGTGTATGTGTGATCTGGGGGTAATATGGACACCCTATATTCCCATGTAGAACATTTATGGGACGGGGCAATATGGACCATATGAGGTCAATATTACCCCGCCCTATTGCAAATAACAGGGTGGTCCATATTGCCGACGCATGGGGTAATATGGACCCTTTGCAAACAAAAGTTTGAAAGCCTATATCTTTTATTTGGTTAGAGATGAATGAATATCTTTTGGTCTGTATACCTACCCATGAACCAAAGCTTCCAATTGATAATGAAAAGTCATTAAAGAATAAAATACAATTCTTGGAAATTACGATCTTGCTTAAGGGGTCCATATTACCCCACTTTACCCTACGACTTTTGGATGGAGAGGTACTTTGTCAATTACTTTTGAATATACACATAAGTCAGTGGTTTTTGAGATGGAAAATTACTGCAGCAATTTCAAAAATCACTAGGCTTGTTTCTACTCGTTTGAATCTTATTACGAATATACACATGAGATACATTAAAGGTCCATGGCCCGATCGCTAATAGCCTCGTCCCAGAAGCCCCAGATTTTACCGGAAGTGGTCAACATTTTGGTATCAGAAGAAAGCTACTATTTTTCTCATTTACCCTTTGAAATCTTAGGGCCAACGGATGTTTGGTTTGGAAGTTATGAGCGAAAATGTGCTCCATTTTGGTCGACCAATATTAATTTGACACAGTACTCTATGGGGCTTACAAAATCACGTTTTTAGCTCTCGCATCAAAACGGATTGAAATATCGGCGCGAAACTTTACAGATGGGGTTTTGGAGTGAAGGCCAATCTATCAAGATGAAAACTTCATATCCTTAAATCAGGCCATCCCCCTTTAATTTGAAAATGTTGAAATAAATTCAAAACGTTTGATCAATGAGTAATATCACTTAAGCCCTGCATGCTGCAGGGCCCATAATGATGTAAATATAAGGTGAAAATATGACATACCTCCATCTGTGGAACTTTCAGCGTCAGTGGTGTAAGCTAGAAAAACATAAAAATACAACGAAAAAATTAAATGAACTGTTTTGTTTTGTCTTTTTTACAAAAGATTAGTTCAAAACTTTAGTGTGATCTTTGACCAATATTTTCGTCGCTCCACTATGCTATTGATAGGTGTGGCTACATGCCAGATCATGACATGGTTGAAATTTAAGGGTGGCGCGCGGGTTGAGTAAGTCCTCAAAGTTATGGGTAAGGGGTGGCTGAAACCCTAACATTGTAAAAAGCTCGTTATTTTTCAAACTTATGGCATAAATATCACAACAAACACTTCAGAATTGTTGTATTTGTCATTTATTTCACTTATAAATAAAAACCGCACGTTTGTAGCATGTTTAGAAAAAAGTTAAGTGAATAATACCGATTTCGCCATTTTTGTTATTTTGTTGATGACATCATCATAACGTTATGATATATCATACAAGCAAATTTGTATGTAGTTAGAAAAGATACAGACCTTCAATTTGACATCAAAATATATCATTTTGATTGTGTTTTAAGGAAATTAGAAGAACCACACCCCTCCGTTCCGGAGGACATGTTACATTTAAAGGTGCTTGTTCCGATTTATATCTATTGTGTTCTCTGCTTGATAAGAGAGCCTTGCACCTGCAAATACGCCATATAAAGCACCGTGGGAAACAAACTTGCGGTTTTGATGGTAGAAGCAATAATGCACATTGCAAACCCCTATTCAATACTGTGATAATATTAATGGTTAACCATTAATTCGTCGGTTTTTGTTTACATCTTGGGAATGAAATGGATTTGAGGGCTCAAATTTCAGAACGACAATGAGAAAAATACGGCCTTTCATCTGATATCAAAATCGATACTACTTCCGGGTAAATCAGGGGTCCCAAAGACGATCAGAACAAGCACCATTAATATAAGGAAAAGACTTGCACCAAAAACCTACTTTTTTTATTTGGGGAGTATGAAGGTCAAAATTGATGTGTAGGATGTTTGTAACACCTAAACAAGAAAAAATGTCGAAAAAAGAAAATCACCTCATTTGCATATTTAATTGATGACCATTTGTATCTGAGGTGTCAAATTCAAAAGAGTAAATATAACCGAACCAAATGGTGTATGAAGCTGGTTTGCTTTTTAGAAATTTATCAGAAAGTCATTACCTAAAAATGTATGAAGCCAGATTTTTCAGAAAATGCCCCATTTTGTAAAAAAAACCTGGCAACAAGTCCAAAAAAGCTCAAAATCATGCTTTTTTTCTAAATTTTTGCTACCCTTTCCAACTTTTTATCAGATTTTTAGCAAAATGGGGCATTTTCTGAAACAGCTTCATACACCATTTGGTCAGTTTTTTTTTTACTCTTTTGAAATTTGACACCTCAAATCCAAGATGGCCGCCAATAAATGTGCAAATGAAGTCATTTTAATTTTTTGAAACTTTTTTTCTGGTTTTGGTCTTCCAAGTATCCTACACATCAATTGTGACCTTCATACTGCCCCAAATAAGTTTTCCCATAATCAATTCTCTCATTCCAATGAAAGGCAAATAAAGATGAAAATATGACATACCTCTGTAATTTTCAGCGTTAGCGGTTGCAGCTAGAAAAACATACAAATAAAACAAAAACTAAATTAACTTCTGTTTTCTCTCTTTTACTGAGGATTCGTGGTGTGAGTGCAACGAAGTCATAACTACATTTTAATAATTTTAGAGTACCCTTCCTTTTTTCAGGTAAGAGATATACCCTATAAGAGGCGAAGCATTTTTTGTGTTCAGCAGTGATTCTGTGAAGGAAAATTATTATTACACATAATGGATTTTTTTAATGAATTAGTTTATTTCGCACTTAACAACACTCGTCCAACCAAGGGGTTTTCTACTACATTCACGACCGGAGGGGCGTTATCACCACCCCCACCCTCGAGTTTTCCGTAATTGTTCCGTAATTGGTATTATTTGGCAATGACAGGTCCCAAAGTAAGCATACATAATATGTTATACTCTTAAAAGTAAGAAAAAAATACAAATATTGTCATTATTTGCTTACAGTGGCATCAAAGTATCATTTTCTGGCATTTTACACAGTAAAGTATATGAAGGTGGCAACCCCCCCCTACCTTCCGACTTTGACGGGACACCCTGACCCCCCCCCCCCCTTTGGGAATCACCGTTAAGGAAAACCCCTGGATAACTAAGAAATAATTAACTAATTAAGCTTGCGTAACGAGACACACATGATTTTCCCGTTGAGTGCAACAAAATCGTAAATACCAGTTACGATTTTCTTGGGCTCAAAAGCAAATCAAGTTTGAGCGCAACCAAGACGTAACTACACCTAATTAAACCTAATTAGCTTAACACTTAAGTGGTCAAGGTCTTGCGCATGCCCGTTGGCGGTCAAGGGGGGTCCCTATGGAATATTTCAATAAAACTCGTCACATGTGAAAACTACTCGAAAACATTAACAAATAACAAAGAAAAATTGAAAAATATTATTCGACCTTGAAATTAGGGGCGAAACATTGAATTTTCATGAGTGCCAATTTTCACTAAAAAGAGGCCATTTGGTTTTCGAATTTTCTCCAACATGATACACTTGAAATTGTAACTAGTAGTTGTTTCAAGTTGTGTTTAGCAAAAACAGGGGTGTTAGATAAATTTTACTATTTTTCTGAGCAATATATTTACAATTCATTTGTACAGGGAAATAGATCACGGATCAAATTACATAATAGCATATAATTGGTTAAGGGGGAAAGACCCTCAAAGGGGGCTAAAAATAACAAATTTAAATTAAGGGGAAAATTACCTTTTTATTGCTTTTTGTTTGACAACAATCGGAGCGTCCGATTGCCAAAAAAGTGGCTTCGTGAGTCAAAATTACTTATAATATTTCTTATGTATTTTATTGTTTTCTCAAGCTGCGATATTTCATATTTTCCACTTTAAACATATATATCTCAAGAAGTAATTTAGCTATTGATCTCTAATTTTCACCATTATTTGTGAAAATTCAAATAATTAATTGCAAAATGATCAGGAAAGTAAAATAGCATTTCTAAAATATGTAAAAACCTAAAAAACAGTGTTTCTAGACTAAATTGCCGATATCTCAAAAGTGAATTTTTACGATATGACATCGCTTGCACCCTGATTTCTCAAAAAACGATGAATAAAAAGCAAATTAGAGCATATAAATTGGGCTCCACACTGAACTAGGATATTTTCATTAATCCCATAGGAACCCATTTTATGGGGTCATTGCCCCCAAAAAGTATTTATTTTATTGTTTACAATAAAACTATAATCATATTAGCAAGTGTCAAAACAAAAATCTACCTATCTATTCGTAAATTTACATGCACTGTTAGTAAATGCTTGTAGTTTTACACACTGCTGGCAAATGGACATTTTTGTCGATTTTTAAAGTTTGAAAGTGTACCTGACAAACGTATAAATACACTCTTCCGTTCAAAACGGTATAATAGTATCAACATTATCAAGTATGATATTAGACTGTTTTTAAAAATCCGTAAAATTACGGCAATACTGGCAGTTGGAGGGTGCATCCAGACTGACAGTACGAAACCATAAATTTATCCCGAAATTTATAAACCGTGTAAACGAATGTTGTTTTTATTATGGCATCGATTACTACCAAGTATAATTGTGCTATTGTCTTGCTGTTAATATTCTGTATTTTACCGTCAGACATGAAAGTTTACAATGATTTCTCACAGTGTAATAAAGGGAACAAAAACGTTGAAGGTGAAAGACTTTTTTGCGCGTAGTTTGATATGGGCATGCAATTCTAAGGTGTTTGCAGGTTGACCAAACGTCCCGCCAAACGTAAAAGCAACTTTTATTGAACATGTTGAAAGAAAACAAACATTTCAAAATCATACCTGCTGCTGCCTCTGTAGTTGTTTTTATAATATCACAACTGCCATCGGATGCTACTGGGCTCCCTGAATTTAGTTTAACAAAAACAACAGTAAACAAAATGTTACAATTATAACTTTAATTAAAGATCTCGTTTAGCCGTTAGGCGGTGGCGGTCAAGAAATCCCAAAGTTAGATGTCGCCATTGGTTTAACACGTAAAAAGCGAATTCGAAAAATTTTGATTTTTTGAATGAATAAACGGACGACGACGAGGTCATATATATGGACGAAGGAAACACCCGTGACCGATCCACATCAAAGCACCCAAATCGGTTTGAAGCTTGCAGTTTATATTGCTGTAATTTAATTTGATACATTTTGGTGAGTTGCTATATTTATGGCACGCTCCACGTATCAAAATCATGGCGAGTTTCCCTCGCATGTCGAGTTTCATGCGCTTGTATATCGAGTTTTAAAAACCCGCTATATGTCGAGTTTACAGCGCTGCCTATCCAGTTTGAACTCTATGTGCCGAGTTTCATAAATCATGTCCAGAATAAATCATGTCCAGAATAAATCATGCCGAGTTTTAAAAAACTGGACATGATTTTTTTCAACATGTGCAAACTGGGACATGATTTTTTTCTCAACATGAGCAAACTCGACATGATTTTGAAACTCGGCATGATTTTTTCTGGACATGAGGAAAACTGGACATGATTTATATCAAACTCACCATATAGAGAGCAAAACTCGATGTATAGAGGGCAAACTGGACAGATAGCGCTGTAAACTCGACATAATTACGCTGCACACTCGACATATGGCGAGGAAAACTCGATACACAGCGAGTGAAACTCGACATGCGCGGGAAAACTCGCCATGATTTGATACGTGGAGCGTGCCATTTATCACCTTTAGTATAGTATGTGCGAGTAAATTATTCGTGCAGATTCAACAATCTACTTTAGAAGAAATTAGCACTTTTGTATTTTCTGTCCACATAAATGACAACACAGCGGCAACACAGTGGCATATGGGGATGCATGATACGAACATTCACTAATTAACATCAAAACGAACCATCAAAATCAATTGAAATTTCGGAAATAACATTTTCATGAGGATATTTAGGCTAGTACACCATAAACAAAAATGTTGGTGTTAGGATCACGAAATGCACCTTTAATGGCAAACCCGGTACCCGCAGTAGATTTCCATATTAATACTAGCATTTTCGTCTTGCAATTACCTACGTGTCTGAGATGAAACCATAGTAATATATTTCAATGTTTATAGGTTACCAAGGGCAACATCAATAATGAAAATGTCAAATGTAAAGCGGGCAATTCTCACGAAAATGCCTTTTAGTGTCTTTGATCTAAAATGGTTTTACACGATGCTGTCTCTGAGTAGATAATTTATAATTATAATTGCTGCTTTACGCTGTTGCCAATGTATGGTGGCAGCAGCGGCGCAGTCTGCGTTCGAAGCAAAAGGCATGATATGTTCGAACGCATGATTCCAGTACTGTTGACTACAACGTCCAAAGTGCCTCGCCCTTCACCACGATGACGGTCGCTGATGGGGTAGTCCATTTTACAAGTATCAACTTCCAAAACAAGCCTGAACTGGAGTAAAGCATTCAAAACATATAATGTGTGCTGCGTGCAAATACTATGTCAAGAATGGCTTTAATGCTAAGTTTGTTTTCATTATTTTTTTTAGAATAAAAATGTTATTTGAAAATCATAATGCAAATGTACGTACTTCCGTTGCAATGAGTTATTGTCAGTTGTTTTCTAATTGCAGTTACATCCGTCGTAAGTAAGCGTCGCACGTTTTCAACATGTGAAATTAACCAGAGGCTGTCGCAGTCACAAGGGTCTTTGGACAGAATGAGACTCCTTATAATTACCGTCTCGCTGCCTCTTTTCCCGTAGGTTTCGAGAAAAGCACACTCTTCACCTGCGACAAGTTCCCATACTGAAAGCAACAACAATTAAAATGTATATTAATTTACTGTTTAATTTGGAGAGTGCATCACAGAAAACATTTGTGGGTCAAATGACACATTAAAGTGTGTAATTGCATGTGCGCGAGGCCACCCACATTAACTGTATGCGAGTCCAATGACTAAGTGAGTCAACTGACTTGTTTGGCTGCATAGATGTGTAAGGCGACAGACACTCTTGATGTACAAAATGAGTTAAATGACTTACCCAGGTGAGTCACCTATTACGTGAGTAATAGGTGGGTCACTTCACGGACAAAATGTGACTCATAAAAGTTTTCTGTGATGGATCAAGTCCTTACATATTTTATATCGTGTCGCTGTTATTCATTTGTGCCGTGTGCGGGAGAGTTACCAGGGGAATTGTAA
>JAMKCH010071314.1:0-101752 GCA_023653785.1 Ophioderma brevispina
ACGTCCAACCTGGAAAATGCATTGAGATCGCTGTTTCCATAAGGCTTCCAAAGCGCGAACAAATCTTGGATTGAAAACTTTTTAGTAATGCCATCTAGATCATGGACTCCGCTCCATTTCATTTTCTTGACGGCTTCCAACTCCCCCTGGCAATTACTGATGCCAGAAACTGGGGCAGGCAGCATTGTGAACAAATTGGTAAATCACCAACGACCACAAATCCAGTTACGTTGAGGCATTTCTCAATCCGCCAAATCTCCTCACGTAAACCTGCAGTGTTTTATCACGACAGAATTGGTGTCTGGTAAATAACGACCAAAGACAATACTCTTCAAGATTTGGTGCGCACACTGTGTGAACTTCTTCGTGGGATTATTACATGAAGTCCTTTTAAGCATGACAAGATGTGTTTTTTGTTGTTACCAACTTGGAAATCTTATCAAGAAATTCACATTGGAATTTGGAGAAACTTAAAAGTATAAACCCAATGTTATGTGAATTTTAACATCCGCTTATTTGTGAAAGGGCGTTGGTTTCTGAGGGTAAGATCAACCTCAAGTTGCTTTTATACGAGTTTTACTTTTGTTACGTTGTCGGTATGGCCAAAATACAACTATATTAGGTTATAGGCTATAATGTTACTATGGGATTTTATTTTATGTGTTTAGTTCAATGTAAGTAAAATAACGTAATATAATGCAAGCCAATGAATAATGCAATGCAGTGTCTGTAGTGTAAGCTAAGGAAAATGTCGTACGTGGCTACCTGTAGAGTCAACTAAGGGGGGGGGGAAGTAAACAAGTTTGACACAGATCTTGTTGCCAGCGCGAAGTATAAGGCATGATGGAAATGTAACCGTAGCGGTGCTATGAATCTGGAACGTGAAAGAATGCTATTTGTTCGTTTATTCTGCTAACGCCAAATTGAGATTGAAACCATAGCGGGGTGAGGCCGATTGGGGCTTGATCTGATCAACGCTATAGGATGTGCTAAATACCGTATATTGCTAATCCATTTTTAGCTTACTGCGAAGCCCCGACTTGCGACGGGTGACGGTGGGTTGAGGCTTATTCACGGGACACTCTCTCACCAGCTGCGGTAATTTTCATGGCATTGTGTGGATATTTTCTTTTCTTCATCCAACTATGTGAAACCATGGTGAAATCGTGCATTTATTGCTTAGAACAGTTGATGCGAAGGTGACGAGGAACACTTGCAAGGCGTTACCCCCCGCTACTTACCTACAGTTTCCTCAGAATGGAAAACCAAAAGACAGGGCTTGCAAGCTGAACACCTCCGCAAAGAAAGCAAACTCCCATTCAAGGAATGACTGGGCCACATGCACCTAGCTTGTTGTGATGCGTCTCTGCCTATTTGTCTACTAACGCCCTACACTGTTAAAAATGTCTAATTTTACCAGACTCTACCTTCCAAATGACGGTAAACCCCATTATTCAATAATCTTCATTCACGCTTTATTACCTATATCTAACCTAACATTAACAATTTGGAATCAGAAAATGTAAATAAACAGTGGCTAACAAAATAATACTACAACACATTTTGAAAAAGGTAGTAGTTATACCTGACCGTATTATATTTTTCCGTTACTTACGTTTTCTTTGTGTTTTTAATGTAAGAATAGCAACTTTGAAAATTGTTTTTACTATAAAATGGGTTAAATAACGTCTTAAGTCATTAAAAAAACAGATTTAAAAAAAAAAATCTTTCTTTTCCCTAATCATTTTTTTTAAAAATAGTTTTTAAAAACGTCTTTTCCTCCTTTTTTTGGATTATATTTAGTTGAATTTGTAAAAAGTAGTACCCATCACATATATATTTGATTTAGGCATTTACTATCATAATGTCATGTAGTGTATTGGATAAGGTTTAGGACTTGTAATCTTAAGGCCCGAGGTTCCGAATCTATGTAAGGTATTTTTAAGTTTATTCATATTATGATTTAAGTAATTTGGTGAACTTAGAAGTGTCATTACCAGTTTACAAACTGTTTTAAATCTTTGATTTCTTCACGTTTTCCCTTTGTTTATTGCCTTTTTTCTCAATTGTTTCTCATTGTTTGCCTGAAATAGAACTTTTTTACAAACCAGTGGTAACGTAATACAATGTTTGGTATATGCCATAGCTACAACGTTAAAATTTGGTCAGAGGTTGTAATAACGTTTTGAATTCTTATATTGTTTAACCAATTCAAAAACCAACAAATAACGTGAGGCTGATATTTTAACCACCTTTATTTACGTTCCCTACAATGGTTTCGTACTTTACGGCTCCAGTTATTTTACGTTCTGCATGTAGTGAGTCCCAGCTGTCAGTCAATTGCCTGTTTTTTTTACAATTTTATTTTTACAGTGTAGAGCCATTCTTGTTCCTTATTTTGCCGGCCAAGGAATTTAATCGGGTTCCTTAGAGTCTGTTTTGGTGCATCCTGCACCCTACTTCTACAGGTAAGTATTCAGTTCCCAGCAAGCTATTTGTTGATTCTTCGATGAGGTCTTCATATTTGCACTTTTTTTTTTTCCGGTGGTTTTGCCTGTGCCATATTCTCTTCTGCAGGTACTGTCAAATGAAATATAAACCCCTGCAGGAGATAGAATAGATGGTGACTCTGGTCTCCCGGATTAAACTATTTCCGGCGGGAATATGAATGGTGTGTTTGTCTTCATCCGACACCACAGTCCATCTCACTGTTCGGATACATTCCTGCTTCTTCTCCCCCTGCCAGGTTACATTGCTATAGCGAGTGCCTTTGTCTGACTTGAAGGTTATGCCAGTTTTGATTTGCTTGTCATCCCCTTCTCCTTTCTTTGATGGTGTCGTGTACGAAGGATGGATTACACTCGCTAGATACATAATCTGATAAACTTATACTCCTTTATAAATTTGTTTGAGTGTCGGTAAAAGTTTTGTATTGCAGGAAAAGTTTTTGTTATTGGCAGGAGTAATAAGCTTTGCCCCATTTGCATCGCTGTCTCCCAACATAGCCATCTACCTTTTGTGTCTTGCTGTACAGGGATACCAACATCTTTGCTCTAACTTTCTTTCACAAGTATGGAAGGGCATTTTCTGTTTCTTCTTGTTCACTAGGACATACGTTTTCAGTCTTAGTGTAGCCAAGCCGATGTCGACTATGATTGTCCTTTGCAGCGGTTCATTGATGAACACGTGTTTTTTTCATATGGCAGCCTCTCTCCCCCCATTCCAGTGCTTCTTTCTCCCTGTCTAGATAACATGTGTCCATATACAAATTCGGTTTATGGGGCCATGTATTTCAAATGCAAGGTACTTCACAACTTACAATACACTTTCGGCGGTAGAAGGCATTTCGATGACAGAACTTATTGATTAATGATGGATGATGGATTGGTGCACCTTCGCAGACCCTGTCCCTTCTTCAGGATAGAGCTCGGAGCTCCTGATCCTGAAATAGGGAAGTAGTAGATGATATGGTTTGGCCTATATCCACAACTTCTAAACTGTTCTTCTCCAGAATATCCTTCATTAGTCTCCACACATAAGCTCAGCTCCGGTCACTGAGGTCCTTAAAGATCTCTGCAAGGAGTATGGTAGATGGAGGGAATATCTTTTCCATTTCTATACAGAGGAGCATCATAGGTTGTATGACGTGTGCCTTCTCCTTCATGCTCTATCGGAACATGGCTCTTCATAAGCCAGACTCTTACATTAGATTCGCCTCATCGTTCTTGTACTTTAGCGAATATCTCTATCGTCCGATGTAAATCTTTGCACTCATATAACACTACCAGCTGTTATGGTAGGTCATCTATAATAATAATGATATCAACGTTTTTTCTCTCCAAATCGTGGTCTGTAGCCAAATTGCAAGAGACTTTCAACTTAATAGAACCGCTAACCACGTACACTCTCGCGCTGCATATATAAGCTGTCTGAGTCTGTTTGAGATACTGCCAAGTCTTTAGTAGTAACCAATATCATGTTTTGTCTTCAGAGATTTAGCAGAAGGTTAATATACGATCAGAAGGAGCACTGCAGATAGAGGGCAAGCCTGGAATAAACCATGTGGGCTTATATACCCCCTTTTTTTTTTTTTTTACATTCTGCAATCATGGTCTTTCCAGCCTACTGTGACCCCACGAGCGAAGGTGGGTTGAGCGCTTTAGTCCCGGGAACCCACCCTACTCCCGCTGCATTAACTACAATGGCATTGGGTGCATTTTCTTTTCTTATCTATGTGAAGCCCATGCATTAAATGCTGTAAAGCTATAAACAGTTGATTCGAGGTGATGCGCAACCACCCACCTTGTACCAAGTCAATGCCCTACTTTATCTTACAATTCCCAGAATGGAAAGCAAAAGTTAGGGCTTGCAAACTAGAACACTCTGAAGAGAAACGATGCTGACATTCAAGGCATGACCAGTCACAGAACTATTGCGATGCGGCTTGCTGGTAGTCTGCTGGGAGGATATGGTGGTGCGAAAATTCCAAATACATACCAAAGTGTGTGTTTCCTTGCCACAAGTATAGGTAGCTCGGTAGGAGCTCGGTACATCGTTGAGCCATTTCTTGATCTCCTTTTTGACCGGCCAAAGAATTTGAAGCAGATTTTGGTTGGGCTACCGGATCCTCTCTGCCTAAATGTATGTCAACTCCCACGGATTTTGATCTTCGTTGACAAGGGCCTCATATTTGCACTGCTTTTCGGGGATTTGCATTGTGCATATCTCATAGTTAGTGATGTCAAATGAATAAAACAATTTCCAAAAGAAATAACTGTGTGGCATGTCTGTGAAAATGTCCAAAAGGATACATTAAACGATTTACCAAAATCAGCCTTGTGTATAGTCTGTACAATAAAATTACAATGTAACTATAATTTTTCTATACGCCACTGTTGCGTGGGCTTGTCCTGTAAACGGTGTAAGTTCGTTTCGGAGCTAAGCTACACCGGTTGGAGGCACATCTTTTCGTTAGGGTTGGGACCAAGATTCCTCTATTGCAGTTGGTTGTGGTCGCCACTCCCAGCATATACCCATTAAAGGTGATGTCCGATTTATGGGTAGGCGTTCTCTATTGATATGAGAGCCTGCCACTTGAATTAACCCCATCAAGTACCGTGGGAAAACAAAAACTTGCGGTGTGACGCGTAGACGCAATCAGCATGTTGCAAAGACCTATTCAATACTGTGCTAATATTGTGGTTAACACTAAAACGGTGGTTTTTTGTTATATTCTTGGAATGAAATGGATTTGAGGGCTCAAAATTACGACGACATGAGAAAAATACAACTTCATCTGATATCAAAATCGTATCTACTTTTCTATCCGGTTAATCCGGGGGTCCCAAAGACGAATCGGAACACGCGCCTTTAAAGCCACTATCAGTCATTTTTTTTCCAAATTCAAAATGCCCCATTTGTGTAGTCTTAAAGTGCTAGTGTTAGCTTCATATCAACACCTTATATACCATTCTTTGTGAAAAACAGACTCTAAAGCATTTTAAAGTGGTATTGAAGATGCCATTTACGACGTTTTGTTGGCTAATAAAAGTCGGATCCCGACTTTTATTAGTGAACAATGCAGAAAAATCGTCATTTCTTGGCAATACGCGCTGTTAGCTTAGGCCACTCTTACAGGGATGGGAGGGGGGTTTTCTACACCATTTCCATGACACTACAGTGCAAGTGAAAATGGCTTTTGATGAAAAATAGGGGTCCGATTTGTTTACAATTTTAAGAAATCGCTGATAGTGGCTTTAAACAATCGGTACTAAGCTTAAACCGGTTCATTACAGGCTTGGACACCGGGATGAACTGGACCAGAATTGGGGTTTACTGGAATTTTATAACAATAGCTATTTTGTACTCCTCCCTCAATCAACCTTTCTCTCACTCCCTCCCTGTTCCTTACTCTCCCTTCTTCCTTTCCAGGGCTCGAGAAAGCACATTTACAATCTTAATGGAAGACAATGTGATGATGTCGTTTAAGTAATATTTACAAATGATTAAAGGATAAGGACAGTGGGAAATGACACCGAAAGTATTCTCTTATGATAGGAAAGAGAAAACTAGAGTTTTCTGAAAAGGTAGATAGCAAACAAAATATAATTTTATCATGTCATCCTTCATAACAGTGACTTTCTATATGGCAAACGATAAATCCATATTTGGGGAAAGGAAATATTACTTAAGATACTCTCACTTATAGTTTGTACTTTGATAAGGTAAACCACATTTGTGTACGACATTGCTCTCTCTTTCTCTCTCTCTCGCTCTCTCTCAATCGAACAGAGAGATAGATAGGTATAGATATCCCCAACTGTTTTAATATGCAAGTCAGATCAAATATGAAATATGTTTGCACATTATTGCACGGGTTAAAGGCTGACTCAGGGATTTTCAGAGGAGGGTGGCCTCAATTTTCAAACAAATCATGTTTTTGCATATACATAATACTTTTCCATTTTCTAATAACTGTGTAAAATAGCTAAGCTCAAATCGAAGTCCTTCATATAGAAAAAAGCTTTGTTATAAAATTCTGGCACTGTATTTCTATACATTAATGTTTATTGCATGAAAACGAAAAATCCGATTCACTTTGGAATTGAGCATTTAGATAATTATATTTAGTTCTAGATGGCTATTTTTTAATCAATACACACAAAAAATATTTCGAAATCTCTGAGTGAGCCTTTAAGTTCTACATTCTTTTAGTTTGTACATTCTTATACCTTCTTATAGATCGCTACTTATGTAGGATAGAACATTATTTTAAATTGGTAATAATATTGACATAGGTATCTGCAATGACTAACCCTTCACGCCATATTTGTTATTGTTGTTTGTTGCTGTTGCTTTTGTTTTGTTGATGTTGTTTATTAAATAAAAACAACAAGAAGTAACCTTTTGGAGAGCGATTTCTGTAGCTTATAAAGTTTGTGTTGTTGGCTGCCTTAGACAGGGACTTTCCAATGATGACGTGATGACTTACGCAATGGCTTTGAATCTTATAGGTCTATAAGATTTGGTTTTCATTTAAAAGCTTCTTTGAAACTCAACAATTGCACAAAGCAAAGAAAACGAGGAATTTACCAGGTTGATACTCTGAGGTTGGTTGGGGGAATTTTGGCTTGAGTTGTTTTGTCATTGTACATTAAATCACTTTCGGTGTTACATCAATGTTACCTGCATAAATTATAATTAAACAGAGCATGTACGTATGTCGGATGCCTTGTTAGAATCAAAAAGTGGGTTCACACGTTCGTAGCGCTGGTAAGAGGAGTAAGAGGCTGAAAAGACATTAAGACAAGTTTTCTAGCATTCCCATACTACTTATATATACACTACAAGCTACTACACTGAAAAAGAAACGAGTCAGCCTTTAACTAAATGTTGGAACCTAGCCTAATATTTACTTTTTCTCATCCTTATAAAGAGACGAACATGTTAATGTACATTAAAACACAATTTGACTCGATTTCAAATTTCACCCATTGAAGAAGGGGGCAGCAGTTTGAAAATTAGAACCCCATCATTTTCTAGCAGTCCGGTCCCTATTGAATGCAAAACAGCAAGAAAATCAATTTTAGCACAAAAATCCTACGGGAACTGTTTCATTGACATACCAAACCACACTAATTCAATCAAGATAATTTTTTTTTAAATCGGGCAACCTCCCATTGCAGATTATTTCCAAGCGGTTTTGCCAAATGTGAGATAAGACCTCTCTGCATAAAAACGGACGTTTAGAAGAGACTTACAATATTATTGAATTCAATCTAATAATTTAAAGAAAGACTTTTAATGATAACTAAATGTCGGTCCCCGTCGCCCGTTTACCCTAAGCTATGTTGACCGACCAACTAACTCCGCCAGAACTTGGGTTCATCCCGCGGGTTCGAAGTTAGCCAATCACCATTGGTGTTCGAGTACGTGAGTTATTGAACGGAATTAATCTGGGTATATATCATTGTTACGTGTGTTACGCTTTATTCCGTAGAGAGACATGCATCGTGTGAGTTTAGTGGTTCGAATCTCAATGCTCATTGGTCAATTCGACCCGGCGTGTTCAACATACGTATTGGCGGTGCAAGCCAACGATAAACGTCCAGAGGAAATTCTGACGATCACCGCAAAAAAAGGGAGCTAGCGTTATTTTTCTTGTTAGATCTAGGGGAAATTTCCTTCTAAAACAAGGCAGGGGTTCACTCCGTGTTTTTTTTTCAAAAGTACATTTAAATGTAGTTAAAGGGACTTTAGGATATACTTACCTTCTGTGTGAAGAATGAATTTGTCCGACCTTCTCATACTCAAAATAAATTAATTAGCCAGCTTTTTAAAAAGAGATATCCATGATCCACAGAAAAAGCACGTTATTAGGAGCTTTGAACTTCCTGTCTCATGTTAGATTTTGGTTTTGTACCAGTGCTGCCTCTTGTTTCATTTAAATAATTCTCCGATCACATGCCGTTTAAGAAAAACAAAACCAACCAGAACGCAGCGTTATTATAACAAACAACAAGAATTATTGCTTTACGGAAGTCCTTACGATATTATCACGTTTATCAGGTAATTGAACAACCCACGAGAGTATACCACTATATTGCCGTCAAAATAAAATTCAATTAGAATTCAAAAGTTTACATTGGGGAAACGAAATTATATTGGAAGCAATATCAAGCGGAAATGTGGACACAAAGGTAGCATTCTATTCAGCAAAACTGAAACTTACCTTGTCAAATGCAAAATGCACCTCAAAACCAAAACACTAACATGCAATATTTGTTTTAAATCTGAGTTACAGCATAAGATCCAAGCTATATTCAAACAAAATAGCGGAGTGGCTGTATGTTTACTATTGTTGCATTAAAGGTGCAAAGAGATTTTTCTTAAATGAAAATAATAAAATTCACTATTTTCGTATACAAAAAATGAAATGAACACTTTCTAATTTGACAAATAAGACACATTTACTTGGCGTTGCTTACTATGTTAGTTTAGGGTCCCGTGTGGGAAATGATGATGAAAAGTTCTCACCTATTTAGATATGTTATACTAGTCCTAAGGAACACAAGAAGCCATGGTGCCAATTCTGAAAGTACAGCAGAGGGCGGCCATCTTGGATTTCAAAATAGCCGTCAATTCACATTATTTTCAAAGCACAATTCCAAAATATATGTGGATACGCATATACATCTAACCATGTCTAATTTAAATATAAATGGACTACAAAATAAATATTTAAATATTTGCACACTGTAGGAGTTGTTGGTCAGCCAATTTGTTTTTTTATTAAAAATGGCTGCCGCTCTTAACATTACCCTTAAATTGACATTGTGAACACAGAAATTCCAGTCTATAAGTATGGTTAAGCCAGGGTAATATAATAATAAGGCCTTAAACCTGGAAATGCTGAAAGAGTTAGCTAAGATGTAGAAAGTATGAAAAGTAACTTATCAAAGCCCCCCTCCAAATGCAGTGCTAAGTCAGGAATGGTGTAGGATAGAAATTTTAAAGTGTATCAGTTGAGCTAACCCATTCATTGACTAATAACCTTTTAAGTTCTTTTTTGTTTTAGAACTACAGGCCAACAGTCATTCAAGGTCATGATGAGGTGAAATGTCAAAATGGTTATCTTCATTGCACGGTCAATTAAAACCAAATAAATGTTAAACCTAGCTACGTCATTTTAACATTTGCCTTTTAGGGCAGCAGCTAGTGATCTCCGATAGTCCCTGTAGAAATGTTATAATGAGCCCATAAGCTATGAAATGAAAAGAGGACTACAATCCCCTAATTTTTCGCCCCTGAGAACTTCATACAAAATGGCACAGCTGCAAAATACTGTAGCATACATAGACAATAGAAAGGCCAATCTTTCTAGACCAGCTAGTTTTAAGCAATAATAGAAGGACAGCACGTCAAAAGAAGAGTTCAAGCTAAATTAACATCATTATAAACTTTCTTCTATATATAGATGCCCGCTTCAACCAACATCGAGATGCAGATCTCCTGAAATAAGCACGTATAAAGTAGACAATAAAAGTATACAACGAGCATACAGTAATCTGCTGCAAACATTGAAATCACTTCACATCGCAGAGCTGTTAGAAAAGTTTGATGAGATTATCTATAGATTGAACACCATTAATTCACTTATACACTATGGGAAAAACTGGAAACTTTAAGCTTGTATCTTTCGTTTAAAACTCTCAGACAATACAGTAATATCACGCCAGAGTATATAAGCTAATCACCACTGACCAATTTTCAACATACGGTGACCAGATTGTTTTTTGTTATGAATCACTGGAGTGCATAAAAATGCACGCAGGAGATGCTCTATAACCGATCGAGTTCAAATTTACTGTCCAAATGGCATTTAATTTGAGAATCTACTATGTCAATCATGAATTACATCACTTGCTTAATATAACTAGTGCATTTTCAGATATCTTATAGGTTTTTTGTCAGATGCCATGCAACAACGTAGTACATCCAAGATTTGTGATCCTTACGGCAGGATGGTTAGTGGTGTAGAACCTCTTGCCGAATCTTGTAACCAAATGCAAATGGCATTAGAAATGCTGATATGTATCAGAGAAATAAGAATCACAGATTGGATGATGCTCCGCATTGATGCAACTGAAGTCTGATCCTGATATATGGACAGAGTTCATATAAAACGCAAGTGCAAGTCAACATGAACAGAATGAGGCAAACCTTACTACTATTAAGGCATTTTGTAATCCTTCTTTGGTGAATATGAGGAATTTGCCAAGGCTCACTCTTGGTACAACATCCAAGTGTGACCTGATGTCAATTTTTAAAGGTCTACCTGAATCTAAATTATTGCACCGAGAAGACGATACCATGCTGCTATTGACTGTATGGCCGATCTGCAATCGCTGCAAGCAAGTAAGCAAAAATGCTCACCTCACGGCATCCCACTTCATCAAATGGTTATGGGGACTATGGTGACTATGATAACGCTCACCTGGTGATTAGATTGGGCGAAACCCTCCCCCCAAACACTCTTGTTGGCCAACATTGAGTCCTAAATATGTGGAACCTTGTTACTCACATATTGACCATGGGTGAGTTAACATATTCACCCAGAAAGGTGCTTACTAGTCATGTCAAAAACACGACAAACCACGTGTTGTGTCATGGCGGGCTGGAGCAGGTGCTGCTTACACTAACAATGTGACACCAGTTAGAATCCATTCTCTACATTCTCGATCTGGTCATGCAGTGTTTCCCTAATTTGCCTGAAGACCCATGCTTTGTGAGAGGAAAGGGGCTACAGCACAGGATCACACAATTGGAACCTTTCTGCAATCCCTTGGGCTTTTCCAAATGTGCCGCTCTTCCTGAATTCCACGCATACTGTCCCGGGCAATACATTAAAGGTCGGTTTGCTGGTAAGGGACATAGCTTTGGAAAGCGGTGCAGCAACTAAAAAGATGATGGGGATAATGTAGTTCAAGCGGTTTAATACACAATCTGGATCAACCGTCGGAAGCTACATTGCCTGTATGAATCATTAGTTTAAGGACTTTACCTGCCCTATCAAAACCTGGAAATGCTGCCTATGTCACATGATCGTTGTTAAAAGGGGGGTCAATCAGGCAGCTTCAGGGCTCATTATCAGGCCATGAGTTGTATACAAATATATACTGCCATGAGAGGCTCTAGTTAAAACTATGAGCTCGAGGTGACATCAACTATCAAGAAAATAGTAGGCCTGCTTGATGTCACCGAGGGACCATAGTTTTAAGTCAGAAGCTTGAATAAAGGCAGTATATTTTTGTTTTATATACTTACATTTCCATAATTTTCGTCTTTCAATACTCAAAGCAAGGTCGCCTTTTTACAGCGAGGATCACAACCTAATACTATTTACGTCCGTAAATATTCCCGTAAATATTACCTCTCGCTGCGTTACGCCAGATACTATTTACGGCTTGAACGTACTATTTACGGCAGTGGTGTAGTGGAGGGTATACGATCGCATACGCCGCATACGTAAAAATACTATAGCCCCTTTTTAAGTACATGTATACGCGAAAATAGTAATTAGGCTATACGCGAGTATACGTGAAAACGAGAAATTAGGCTTTACGCACGTAGACTCTGTGTAAATCACCTCTAATCACCTTGTTTTCACAGACTTCGACTTGGTGTTTTGAACTTTCGGCGTAAAGGTAGACTCTCTCAGGGTCTGTGGTATAAACGACTGGTAATGAAGACTACAATCTCTCTGAGTCAAGTGGTATTTTGAATTTTGTCAATCCGTGGACAAGTACAAGTTGGTTCGTATAAGGGCGTATGGGCGGCCATTGGGGTAAAAAAGGTGTCAGCGCAGTATTAAAAGGACTGATGTCCAAGGGTCCAGGGAGGACCCAGTGATCTGATTTTTTAAAGGATTTTAGTTGTTGATTTTTGTATATACATTAGATGCATCGTGTTGGTAAGTGCGACTGTTGTAAATAAGTTCGATTTTATGTCAGTTGAACTTACTGTGCCCTGAATCCGAAGACAGAGCCGAGACTGTGGGACAGTCTACGTAAAGGAGTATACGCAAAAACATTTTACCACTACATCAATGATTTACAGCTTGAGTACTATTTAAGGACGTAAATAGTAACCTTGCACACGTCTTCATCAAAATAGTGAAACTATTTCAAATCACGTGAGAGACGTTTAACCAATTAACAAGCTCAAATCTATTAATGCAGTATATAAAATAATAATACCACTCAAAAATATGAATAATAAGATGATGATGATAATGATGATGATGATGATGATGACGACGACGATGATGAAGACGATGACGATGATGATGACGATAATGACGACGATGCCAAAGATGATGACGATGACGATGATGATGATGATGGTGATGGTGATGGTGATGATGATGATGAGGATGATTAACCTGTTGGATGGGGGTTTGGGTGTGTTTATTTGGGTGCATGTGTAGGGTGGGTAGGGATAAGTGGGTGTTGTTGGCGTGTGTGTGTGGGACGTGGAGTGTGTGGATGGATACGTGTGTTCATCTGCACATACGAGTATGCATGAAAGCAGGAAAGATTCAGAAAACCTTGTTTAAACTAAAAACACTGGTTAGCATACCTGTGTAAAATACCTACTTAACAGTTAATGGCGGACATTTTGTCCTCCTTTGTCCCAATTAAAGTTGTTTGGAGTAGAATGTACAAAGCTTCCATGAGTTTCCTTTCAGTCCAATTAGTGTTCATACCCAGAATTTTAGTCTTGTCCCAGTCGATGTTATGTTGGTCATTCCACACGTTTGGCGATGGCTGATTTTGTGTATTACCAGTCTTGAGTCTGAGATGGATATACTAGTATCAACCAGGTCCGAGTCGCTTTCTGGTGTTCTTCATTAATGATATGCCTGTAGAAAGAGCTATGGTCCGGCAGGAGCCATAGTCCGGGCTCCATAGACGACAACAGAATAAGGCGTGAAACCAATGTTGGGTGAAGAGTCAACTGAATCGAGTTGCCTATTCCTCACCGTCGTAGGCGGACTGTGTCCGGAGCTGAGGAGTCTATCTCCTGATACACCGGTCAAGTACACGGTTTGTATTGGGGCATTACGTGACATCTAAGGTTTTCTTGAAAGTGGGGCTGCCTGGAAGCAGATCAGGACCATGCAGAATTCAGTGAAGCAGCCAGATATTGTACCATCTCTATATAGATCATATTTGAGAACCACTGTGTTTGGACACAATAAAGGAAGACGTGACATCTTGAAATTGAATGTGTTTTTAAAACAAATATTATCATAGAACTATTTTAGGAATATTAATTTATCTTTGTTGGTATGTGTGTTAATTGCAGTGTTGCTGGCACGACGATTGTTGACAGTACACCCTCAATTTTGGTATGCAATCAGACTGTACATTTGAAACAAAATCGCCATACGTCTAAAAAAAATCTTGAAATCCAGATATTATTTATTTTTCATTTTCAATTGATTATTATTACTTGAATATTGTTTTTACAGGAACTATCGCCCTATAGTAAATTAAAAGAATTTTATATTCTGCCTCTCCTTCAAAGCCCAGGTCAAATTCTGACGTAATCTCTTCATAGTTCTCTTGGTAGCAATTCTCTTGATTTGCGACAATTTGCTATACTGGAAAAGCAGTCCTTTCTTCCGTTCAACAAAGTCGCATTCCCATATTATGAAATATCTCCATTTACAATTTCAGGTACCCCTCTCCTACATTCCGCCTCCTAGAGTAAATAATGTCTCTTCCCTTAAGAGCTGAAGAGGATCACATCAAATTGCGTTATTCTTTGTTGTTTGGCTATTTTATCTCCGTGTTGAGAGACTGTAGGCTCCGAATAACGCAATCTCCTGGTATTGATAATCAACGGTAGACGCTTCTGAAAGAGAAGTATTTAGAATTTGTTATGTTCACAATCTAACTTTTAAGGTTCATTATTAAGGTTTTATGGTCTCAGTTTACTTTTGAAATAAGATATTTATTCCAAATGTTTAACCAATAAAACATAGCTGTGCTGGACTTGGATATACATCCTCAGGCCACCTGTCTTCATAAAGCTACACTCTTATTATATTGGGCGTTTTCCGTACTAACCCTTTTGCCTCATTATGATAGTTTTTCTTTTTGCATCCTTCGCCATAACTAACCCTTATTCAAAACCTTTACGCCAATCCCGACAATAAACCTAATTCTATTCAAAACAAAAAAAAAACCTTGGACTCACATTTACTTGGGAGTTCCTTACCAAGCGCTCAATTTGTGACTTACTAACGGGGACACAAATTGGTCCTAAATGCGACACCAATGAATGTTGTTTTAAAGAGACAGATTTGATCATGGGATACACCGGGATCTTCTCTTGCTGTTAGATGTCATGTACCATATCTTCCTTTAAAATATAATATTGTTATACACTGCCTCTATGATCACCTTTGAAAGTGCCAGGTTGTGGGCAGACAACAAATCAAAACTAGGGGTCTTTTGTACAAGCCACCAAATGGAGATCATTCAGTGAAAAATGGGTTTATCATGATGAAAATGCAAACTTTTGGATTTTAAAAAAATACAAGAAAATAGTGAAATTCTTAAATGTTTCCGTATAATCGAATTCGGTGGCTTTTATGAAAAAGTAGGATAAACGGTGAGCAAATTATAAACTTCAAGAAAAGTTATAAAGGTGGTCATCGAAACAAAAAACAGGGACTTTCGGTGAGAGGCAGTCGAAAAATGAGCTAACGTGTTGCCCATGGTCCCTGAAACCCCTTGCTCTCTCGCACTCCCATCCCACTCTCCGGAAAACAATAATTCTAGGCCATCGCATCAAAGGGGCGGCTCTGTAAGGACTTTGGTTCACATAGATAAAAAGATAAATATATTATAACCTTTCAATAATATGGCGAATGGGCAAGTCTAAAGTTACACATTTCTCAAAATGAAATAATGTCAGCTCAATTTCTTTCCCTATACAGTTGTGAGCATAAAAAACCCACATCAGGAAAGATTCTTTCTCAAGGTTAACGTTTATTTTTGCTTCAATGTTTGCGTTGGGTTGTTTACAGAGATAAACAGAGCATCAAAGATTTTTATTTGGTGTCTTCGGACTTAGGGTCAAAACTATGTCTTTTGCGAAGAGACCTAAAATTCAGTTTGCCGTTTTAAGCCATACAATGCGGAGAGACTTACACCGACGTATAACCTAACACATTATAAGCAAAGACAATTCACACATGCATTTCAGATGGTATCCGGTTTCTTAGTCTCGACAAAAACATAGCAGTTTTGAATATAACAGCCTCTTGTGTAACATAATTATAAGTAAAAGATCTTTCAACCAATTAAATTTACCATTGTTCATGCATAAGGAGTCGGTTATTGAAAATAACTCCATACAATGTCTCGTTCATGAACCTAATGAAACGGCTCAGAGAGTTTTGTTTTTACCATCTTCTAAGGTATTATTTTGTACAATACAGTATACTCAGCGTCCATAAATTGCAAGAAGAACTAAAGCTGAAGTTTTCTGTAAATAAATTGGAATTAAAACTTAAAATTCAATATCGCCCTGGTTTTTTCAGCGATACAGAAACCTATGGTTTTCACTTTTGCTCCCAGATTTCGTTGTAGGTTAAACCAGGAAATCTTGCTGAACCAAAGTAAAATGTTTTTCTTACACGAGCTACCTTTATTTCATATTTTGGGAAATTGACATTTTTTTCCATAGCATTTTCTTTTGTAATCGCCGGATATTATTTTTTATAATCCTTCCATTTACTCTCCCACTTTCTATTGATTAACACTATTTTGGTGTTAAAATTTTTTACTCAAATCAATGCTGAAGACCATGTTACCTCTATGTAAACGATGTTTGGCTCCAAATCGGCCAAACATGATTTTAAGTCCTCATAAACTAGGCCTAACCTCTTCCTCCAATTCCAAATGACATCAATAAACGTTTTCTGAAAGCCTGTTTATCCTTCTTTATACCCATCGTCAAAGTAGTTGAGCAAAACAATCTTAACTATTTTAAATTATTTTTATTCTGAATTTAGGGGTTTTTTTACTCAAACTGACCACGCTAACACCAGGAATAGCGCTGCTGATGTATTCATTAAGCCGCCCGGTATGCATCAGGAACAAAGTAATTGAGATTCTTTTTTTTATCTAAGTGCAGAGCCATGTCTAGCTCCTGCAGGTTGAAAGACCTTCAAATGTTATCACCACCCCGATTTATATTCGAGCTATTTTTTTTTTTCATGATTTAAACCCAAGTACCTATCCTCGTAATGATTAAAGAAACCTTTACTTCTACTGAACGTTCATTTAACTTTGACCGGATATTTCATCAGAAACGAAGATTCCTTTTCTATCGTGGCGGTGATAACACCTCTACATCTTTTTCACTCACTGCAATAAGCAACAGTTTCTGAATTTCCGATAAAAAAAATCTAAAGTACTATGTCCTTTTTTAAATCGTTGGGTGGATTACTGAATATCAGTAGCGCCATTATTTGCTGGAGTCAGTGTAAAGTGGGTATGGCAAATACGCTTGAATAGACCCGCACGCTCTACGCACTCGCACTGCAAATCGCACCACTTGTTCGGAATCCAATCCATTTACATCAATGGGACTTCTCATGGTCACTGATATTTGAGGTTACGAAATTGAATGACAATTAATAATTTTAAAGAAATATGTGCAAATTTACAATTGGACATACCCCGGTTTTATTCATTATTAAAGATTTTCTGGTTCCTCAGTGGTAACCTCAAGTGCACAATTTTGCGTCCGTGCGATAGAGCCTATGGTGGTATGTCTTAGAGGCTGACTCAAGATTTCCCGATAGGGCGCACTCAATTTTCAAACAAAGCGTGTTTTGTACATATACATAATGCTCCAATACTAATCCAGTGTTGTGAAATAACAAGCTCAAATCGAAGTCCTTCCTTTTCCGGATCCGGAATCTTATGGCACTGCCATACTGTGCATAAATGTTTACTGCATGAAAACGGACAATCCGATTCAACCCTAACTTTGGAATTACGCGTTTTAGGGGACTATCTTTAGTACTAGATGAGTATTTTTAATTACTACATAAAAAAATTATATTTTGAAATCTCTGAGTCTGCCTTAAGTGAACTAAAACAACTACAGTACCTGATCACGTCCTTCATTGTTATCGCCGCACAATTTCTGACGCCATTTTCTTGGAAGACAACATGTAAAGGCATTAGAGACTGGGCTCAACAGGCGTGGGTCCACCTTTTGTTTTTGCTCTCGATCTGTATGCATCAGTTAACAAGAACAGTCTTTTAAAACAGCCATCGCTTAGGCTACTTTCAAGTAGAGTCGGTCGGTCGGGCGTTAGTTTTCGGTTGCCTGTTTGTTGTTTTTGTTTTGCTTTGGTTTTGGGGTTATAAATGACTTTAAAAATTCCCAAAATTGACTAATTTATTTTTACACTGTACTTTTCCTTAATATTAAGCTATTAGCTGACGGTGAATGGTGTATTGTTTATGCAACTGGTTATTTAACAAGGTTTTCCGTGCACCCGTTGTTAAAGAGGGACTCAACCTCCGAAACCCACTTACTCGAAGGAATTTGTTAATAAAATTATAGGCGGTTATAGAAACTAATAATCAATTAATAAAAATTGAGCTCCATCCATTAAATTGCCTTTGGGGCAGTTCATTATTCGTTCGTGGGAAGAGTCCCACAAACCTCTCTTTACCACTAAATGTAAACAAGATGATTTTTTTAAAAAGGAAATTATCGTCTGCATTTGAAGTTCACACATTTTGTGAAATGAAACTAAAACAAATCTGAGTTTTATAACAATTTTACGTTCAATATGTTTTTTCCTCACAATTACAAATTATTTCAACGTAGAGATCAATTAATCTCCGAAGTGAACTATGAAGGCTAAACTTTCCGTGAACACTCTCACCGCGATTTCATTCAAGTGTTTAAAGAGCGACTGGCTCCAGTATCATAAAAATTTAAGAAAATCATTGACTTTTTGCTCTCAATACATTGCCTTAAGACCTACGAAGAAAAAAAACATTTTTACAACAGAAATTTGTAGCTGTACACAAGTCATATTATAGACACCCAAGGTTCACAATCATTTTGTTTTGGGGGCCTTTTTGTGTAAACTTTATTGTATTATTTTTATTTTCCGCCAAATGGTTTAGATTCTGATGCATTAACATCATGACTCATACTCATTGATTCTATAGAGCCACAAAGGTTACGGGATCGTCAAACAAGGGCGCATGCGAGAATAAACTCTAAAATTAATGCGTTGTTTTTTATTTTTTTCTGATTAAAGCCACTCCGGAGTGATTTTGGAAGATAACTTTTTTTTACCCATAAAAATGTTATTTGGACTAAAACATTTCAGGGGAGAGTTAACACATGTGTAAAGTAGTGCAACTATGCTCCTTAGGGGCCTTTGACATTTTTTGAAGGTCACACTGTCTTTTTCAAATGTGCCAGTGTGTTTTTAAATATCAACGATGTTAACCACTTCAGCGGCGATTACTTCAAAATATAGACAAATCGCGCCCTTTATTGTCATCAATTTGCATTTTTTTTGCACTATTTCAATGGAAATTTGGATAGTAAAGATAAAGACCCCCTGTACGCGGTTAATCTTACACACCCATTTTGTCAGAAATTACAATTTATGCATTGTTGAGCTAATAAAAGAACGGAATTTAATTTTATATTCCGTTTTTTGTGTCGTCAAGTTCAGGGGAGCAAGTGGCACATAGGCATTGCTTTGGGTAGTGTGTCTGTGTATCTGTCTGTGGTATGACCGAATGTTTGACCCAAATGTTTAACCCTAAACATATAATTGTGCACTGTTTCCACATTATTCCGCACATCACGATCCCCGTGGCGTAACAGAGGGGGGTGGGGGTGCGCGCCCCCCTTTGGGGAATCTTGCCCCCTGAAAAAGTAGTAATTTTTTACATAAGGCCATATATCTATACTAACAATTTAATATATGATTTCCTTCCCCCCTGAAAATCATGGCCCCCCCTTTGCCCCCCCTGAAAATAAAAGCGGGTTACGCCACTGCACGATCCCCTTGGATACAATGGTCCCGACCCACTTTTGGCGACCTCTTGTGAATTTGGTGACCTCATGTACCCTTTGTCCTCCTTCCAAACCGCGACGGCAGAACGACAACACATGTGAACGCTGGATTTTATTATAAACAAACAGAACAAACATCCGTAAATGGCACCTTCAAGAGCGTTTTAAAATGCTTTAGTATCACAAAGAACCGCAATACAAGTTGTTATGGCCTAACACAAGCAAATTTAGAGGGCAAAATGGGCATTTTGGAATTTGGAAAAAAAAGACCTTTGTAGCTTTCTTCAACGTTCACCTTTAACAACGCAACCAGTAGACCAACCAAAACAGTCATCACACACAACACCAAGCAGTACCGGTATACGATTAGAGAGGAAGAAGCCCAGAAGACCCGTCCTGATGGGCAATTTCGAAAACAAGAAGCATAACAAGAATACTCGCTTTAGCAAACTGCCATCATGACAGCGGTCTGTATTTTCAATGTTGCATCGAAGCAAATAGCTAACAAAGTTTAAAACGATTGTTATTTGCATGTGTGTCTACAGGGTGACCCAATACAAAAACTTTACCAAATGAAAGTGATATTTTCCACTTTCTGTAATTTGATATATGTGGATTTTATTTATGTATGTATTAGAATGGGAGGGCCTTATATGCATGATTCTAGCAGAATCTATGACGAAGCGAAACTCAATTCAATGCACGCGGGATCCAGTCAATGAACAACACGGAAAGACCTTGATCCTCAGTGCATTGGGGGGATGGGGAATTGAGTTTCGCTTCGTCATAGATATGCTAGAATCATGCATATAAGGCCCCCCTCACTTCTTTCATACAAAAAAATATAATTCGGCCGCTTGAAACTCTGAAAAAAGACTGAAATACATTAGTGATCGTTCACTGATCCACATTACACGTCCTGTGGCCCAGTGGGATTTCTCACGCTAGAAAGCGAGAGGCTCCGGGGTCGAGACCTGTATTTTTCGTCTTATTTAGTTCTGTGATCGCAGTTTCTCCGAGCTTCTATATCAGATTTTATTTTATCATAAGAATGGGTAATAGAGCATCTTGAATTTTTGTCATTTTGGTTAAGTGTTCTCAAGATATGTTCCCCTGAACAATAAGTCAATGTCCACGGAGCATCATTTTTCTTTAGGCTGGTTGAAACACGAAAGTAAATTATCTTACGGTATTTAAACTTTAGTTTCTAACTTCCACATGTCCATCCTGATTTGCGATGATCTTGGTAGCCATGGAGTGCATGTGTTTAACAGCTCGTGATGTTACACGCGTTCTCCTAATGGCCCCGGTAAATGCATCGTTTATCCGTCGCCGTAGTTCTTGGTGGTAATGTATTTGGGGACCCTCATTGTAACCTTCTAGCTTTTACATCACCCCATAGCAAAAATTCTAGCGGAGTTAGGTCCGGTGACCGAGGGGGCTATTCCACCGCAAGCCCTAATCCAATGCTCCGATTTGGAAAGAATTCCTGAAGGCGTTTTCTAACCATTACAGACCTGTATGCTGGTGCACCGTCTTGAAGAAACCAGGCACAATGAATTGCTCCATTTCTTTGCTGCTGAAAAATGAGCCGCAACTCTGGTTCCAAATGTTGATTAATGATATTGAGATAAACCGGTGTCATAAACTACAGTGTCCATGTGACTGAGTGTCCTACCACCCATCTGTCTATTGTATTCTCCATTGAGTGCCGTATGCATCGTGTGTCTCAGCACTGTACCCAAATGGCCTCGTCTACAAGGTCACGGTTTATTCCGTACATATTGCTATGGTGGCTAGGACACTCTCTCATGGGGGACACTCAGTTTCTTTACACCGGCACCATTCAAATTTGCATCAATAAAAATGGGCCCAATTAGGTTATTGCTACCTGTAACAGCTGCTAAAAATGCAAATTTCCTGCGATCATTAGGTCTGTCGTAGACAAAATCATTGGGAGGGTTCCCTTTTGGCGCGTACTCTCTCACATTTTGAGAGTTCACTGAGCCAGTCATTGGAAAATTGGCCTCCTCAACAACAAGTTCTCTTAAGAAGCGCCGTGGTCTGTTGATTAGCCAATTGCAAAACGCCAGCCTACGTTGAGGATTACCTGCATCCAAATTATGGCGTCTCACAATTTTGTATGGATGCCAATTGATGTCGTGGGTCACTACGAGTGCGCGAATGACGAATCTCGTGGGAAAAAGACAAATTATGCGACACGGTTTTTCTCCTTAGCTTGCGCGGGGTTTGGTTGCGAAGCTCCTGTCTTACTCTTGCATGTTTTGCATGTGTGATCATGACGCTCCTAGGCCGTCCGCTTCGTCCTTTGTTGACTTTTTCCAAAGGTCCTTTTGCTGTTTCAAACAGTTTTCTCGTCGTGTAACAGTATAGCAGGGCTCTGGTTGGTACTCTTCCTCCAGGGACCTGTATGTTGTCAACTTCATTGCCGCATTGCACAGCTACATACTACCAGTTTGGTAGTAATCTTAACCGCGAAGGTTCGTTGTTGTGGCGTACATTGAGGTGCCATTACATGAGAATGTTTAAAGTTTTTGTCGTTCAAGAAAATATCTGGCTTTAAGCATAGCTGCCGCTACATCAATGATTTTAGATTTGAAAAGCCTGCCCTGACACACGACAGAAAACTGGTATTTTAGCACAACTGCATGCTATGATTTCAGATTTGAAAAAGCCCGCTTGCCAAAGCAATTGATGTGTAATGTATCAATTTCCATCATTCGAATACCCATAGGAACAAGATCATGCTCTATGCTGAGCCTCCTTGTTTTCGTTGGTGAGACATATCTTGAAAACCTCTCAACCACATATGAATCATTTTTTCAGGCAAGATGCTCCACTTACCCATTTCTTTTATGATACAATAAAATCACAGATATCAAATTACAGAAGTGGAAAAATATCACTTTCATTTTGGTAAAGTTTTTTTTTTGGTCACCCTGTATACAGCCAATAGTATTTCGATTTCGCAGTACATTATAAGCCCTCTAATTATTTCCCTCGCGCATTTACACACACTTAAAACACATCTGACATTTTTGACTTAACTAGCCACGACTAAAAATGAGGTTTGGTATTTTGGACCACTTTTATAGTAAAAAGAAATGGCCATTTTGTAGTCATAATTTTGAACCAATTTTGTAAAGTCGGTATATAGTTGACACAGTTTTTTTAGCTTGCAATAATAAACATTTCCCAATTAAGATATAGTCGACATTTAGTCGACATATAGTCGTCTTTTCGTACATGTTTTTAACTATTGAACAAAAAAATGTACTATGGCTCTCTTTCTGTGTCTTTTAAGGGAGACATATCATAATGAACTAAGTCTTATGTTAACATTTTTCATGTCGTTTTATACATAATTATAAGTGTATGGGAAATATTGCAATCCGTCACTTTTTTCAAAAGATTATGCAAATGAGGGATCCAATGGGCCCGCCAATTTGAAAAACTTTGATTCGCTCTTCGACCAAAGTGTACCACCTTCAGAACTGAAACTTGGTATTTAGGAAAATTAGACAATTTTGCCGTTTGCCCACACGTACGTAGGAACCCTAGGTCTAGGGGTTGGCAGGCTTACCAAGCTTTAACTGTCCCAAAGAGGTATTACCTACTCAGCACCAAGACCGCCCAGTGGGAATAGATAAAATATCACAACAAACGATAAAATGATAACCATTAAACTGCATTTACTGGTTTGGGAAGGCAGATGTTGGGAGAACGATCTCTCGTTCTAGGCAGGTAAGTTTCGGTGGCGCTCGGTTGTTTTTGACCTTGGATTTTTGTCAGCAAATTATGTCTACTACTGATGCACTTGTAATTCAATGAAGGCTGTTTTTTCATGGATGATGTTTGGGATAGCTCTATAGATGACTGTAGAAAGAAGTGCAGATGTAAAAGAGAATATGGGCCTGGATCCATAGTACGGGATCCATGTACACAACGGAATAAAGCGTACAACTATGTTGTCACGAAGACAACTGAATTGTTGTGCCCTATTCTTACCGTTGCAAGTGGACTACGAGTCCGGAAGACCACTCCATAATGCGTGCTTGATGTGGCAGAAGATTCCTGGCTCGACCTAAGATATACGGGCGCTTGGCTTTTTTCTCTTGGGACGTCCTGAGACAGGCGGTGGCTCATGATAATTTGCTGATGATTGTAACACCAAGGAGAGTTATTACTCCCTCTAGGCTTCAGTTCATTTGTTCTTGAAGTGCAGGATGGTTGTTGTTGTGGTTTCTGCTGAGATCATCTCTTCGTTTTCTTGTATTAAAACACATTGGCAATATCGTAACTTGTTCTGGAATTTTTCTTTATCATTTGTGAAACAGACCGTATTTATCCTGGTATTTGAACTTTGCATACAGCTCTTGTGTGTCAAATGAATCTGATCCTTTCCCCATGTCCCAGCATTTTGTATTAAACAGAGTGATGGGAAATCTCACGCTGCCATGAGGTACTCCATAAAAGAGGCGACATACTGGTTGATATTGAGGACACTGGATATTGTAAACAGATGGATATCTCTAAACAAGATGTTCATAAAGAGCAAGAACCGTTCGGTAAAAGATAGAAGGACAGTAATTTAGTACCATTAATAACTTTTGTAACATTTTTTGTAGTTATTTATTTTGCTTTTTAAATATGCAGTAGAAATAGAGAAATGATATTATTATCATTGAACACGCCCCGAGTTTTATTTCTCAATTTCTTTCTTTAATTTCCACCAAAAGTAAAAAACAAAAGTGTGTTGACTAACAAATTCATCTTCTCACGAGGTGAAATCAGTTGTGATGGTAAAATAATTCCTTTCCATACAACTTTTGTCAAAATGCACGCACTTAAATTCACGATATTATAAGCGAGTGTACCCATCCAAACGCCTAGTAGAGGCTTTTGAAGTAACACCCTTTTACTATCAGTGTGATAGCAAATGATGAGACTGCAGCTGTCTAAGACTGCAGTAGAGTTAGGATTCACCTGTAACTAAACTCTTCTTCATCCATTTTCATGGAATCGTTGACAAATGACGTCGTCTCCTCCGTTGATGTTGGCAATGCAGTGCTATTCATTACATTGGCCTCTCCACAGCCTTCAATAGATAACGGAAGCGCTTTTCCTGGAGATGGATGTATATATGCTCCTATACTCAACCAAAACCCAAACACCAGTGAACAATAAAGCCACCACTTGCACCCTAATTATAAAACAAAGTTGATGGAGAGTACAAGGTAGTAAAGAATAATGAGGTGATCGTTTGTAGGCGTTCCTTACCAACAGGTTTGATCCATTAAGTTTGTTGTCTTAATGGTGAGTGTACAGTGTATTTAGCATGTACTATTTGTTTTTCATAGCGTCAACATTTTGAAACGTTACAAAAAATGAGAAACCCTCACCAGATTGTTGGCTCGAGGAGAATAACCAAGACAGAAAAACCCAGTAAAGGTGCTCCGCGATTCCAGAAAATGACATTACGGTCTGTAAACAGAAAAACATCAACAAAGACAATCACAACTTTGTTGAAGAAACATACAAATAACAGTCATCCTAATTACAAACTGACGTTTATACAGATAAATTATTAGTTCATTTGGTAGCGTGATACATTTACATTGGTTTATTCAGGTGGAATTTGTAGTGTGTTCGTATTTTGATAGCAAAGTATAATGTTGTATACTTGCATTTTCGACTTCATATTAATTGGATAAACTAACTAGTTATGGAGGTTCTTTCTTTTTTGCGTATCCACAAGTCTTTGATAATGGCTTGTGGTGGTGTCAGGATTTATTCAGCTGAGTCGGCTGATCCAGGCCGCGTGTATCCATGATAGGACGCTCCTAACATGTCCCAGGGGTTCCTTGTAGGTTCGTTGTAGTGGAGGGATAGGGTACAGCGCTACTTAGTGTTGTATTCTTTACGTGGTTCCCATGATGTGTGCTTTCGTATTCTCATTTTGTGCTTAAATTTGTTTTTTCTCTGCTTTTTGAGAAAAGATTTCTCACGGGAAAAGTACTTTGTTTATTAAAGGAAGAGAAAAAGGAATTCCCCTAGTACTTTTGAGATCATACCAGGGTTGCTTAGAGGGTCAGAGATGAGATAAGTACTCTAAAATGCGCTGGGTTTGTTCCATCTGCTGTGTTTTGCCAAAACAGATACTTGAACCAATCATTTGATAATTGTAATAAATCAGTGTTATTATATAAAATTTTTAGATTATTTGTGGCATAAGGACGCATTGTTGTATTTAAAACAGGGGATTCGACCCTAGGCTCAATGAGGACGTCTTAGCGGCACTATACTTGTTCATCCACCTAATAGGCAAAAATATTCGACTTTTGTTTTCCGCCCGTGAAGTAATTCCGTTTTTACTACGCGTTCGCTGTCTTTGCCACAAGCGTGCGCGCACGTAGCATCACTCACGCGTTCTATGGCGGTAGTGTTGCTTGCAGTTGCGCCTGCACTATTCATATCAATTCGCGTGTGAAGAGTCTTGCCAATTTGGTGTTAACAAAGATCGCAACTTAATTAAGATGTCTGCTTAAGCCAACGTGGTTTTCAACTAAATATCACTGGATCATCAAGTGTTCAAAGACCATTTTGTTAAAATTTAATACATAAAAATTCATGTGCTATTAGACCGAGCAGAATTTTTCATAGGGGTTGACACCGTTGGAGTTAGCTTGCCCTCTTTCTCAATGCTTGGTAGTTAGTACTCTCAAAGTTCGGTGTCACTTTTTCAATATGAGCCGATTTAAGGTTTACACAGGGGTCAAACTTATAAATGCTTCAATCATGTTAAAATGTATTCTTATTATCCTCTGTCATAAGGATTCCCGTCAGAACGATGATGGTTGGACCCAGGTCAGTGTTCCTGCTCTATATCAGGATTTGCCTTATAATCAAATATCAAAAATCGCGCCATTATGACATTGCCTCACCTGAACAATTTTGCCCAGTAACGGGTCTGCTAGGAATGCAAGGCCAGTACACCAACAGTCCGAACGACTATGAACTAAAAAACCATTTGAAGAAGGAAACGTGTGATAGTTTTATTAACCAATTGACTTCTTGCTGAAGAAGAAACGTTTCATAAGTTGTGTAAGATTTATTTAAAATTTACCATATTCTGATTACATTATGTGTCCCCTGTTAAGCTTACATTTAGGTTTATTAAAAACGTGTATTTTAGCTAATGCTTAACCATTATTTTTTGATTGATGACGTTTACCGTTGTTCACTAGTTTGGCCCGATCGATTTGACGATGTCCCTCCCTGTGACTGTCAGCTAAACTATTTAACCCAACCAACCCCGACGACATTGTACTGACAGAAGTATCAAGCAATCAATTTGTACACACTCTATAACCACATGCAGTGGCGTAAACAGCGTGGGGGGGTGGGGGCAGGGTGCGCAGCCCCCCAAACAAGAACCCTTTACTCCCTTGCCCCCCCCTGCCCCCCCCTCGCCTGCCCCCCCGCGCCCCCCCCCCTTCAGCCCCCTCCCAACTGGACACTTTTGTACCGTGTCTATGGAAAGGACCCAAATTTGCCCACTCAAAAAAGTCTTGGCACACCCCTTCAGCAATCCCCCCAGTTGCAAAGGTCCTGGTTACGCCACTGCCAACAGGAAGTTTTCTTTCCAAAACTTGTGCTATGTACTTTCTATGACGAGGTAATCAAACAGCAGTGACATTTTGGAACTCGCTGGAGATGCGTATTTGAAGCTATTTGATTACATGATGGGCTTACATGAGGATTTTGGCCCATATTTTTAACCGGAGGTGACAAAAGTAGTTCAGAGCAGCGTTAACATTCCAGTATTTTAGGGGGCCGCCGACGAGCCGCCTCTATTGCTTGGCTTTGGAAGCGGTTACAGCGGTCCGGTTGAAGTACGTTATTCCCTTTTCTAAATTGAAAAAAAAAATGGCGTAAATTGAAACCAGCATTTGAAAATTCTTCAGACTGGAATATACCGAAAGGCATTGTGGGAAAAAGGATACGGTCCGTAGCGATTGCATGTTCGCTTTGCCGTGTTTGCCCGCACCGAAGTACCCGACAAAAAACGTTAAATTTTCTCGCTAGGTTTCTATAGGTTCAGACCCAATTACAATGCATATCCAAAAACAAAACATAGTAACGGACCCTAGATGCAAACAATCTCCATAGAACCCCTTCGTTTCGGAGATATTGAGATTATTTTTCATTTGCATGCATTCGCTATGACGGGGGGGATTGATAACGTTAATCGCTCTCGCGCAGTACTAATTTAGATAATATCTTTCGCAGTTTGTTACACAGACTACACACTTCCGGACCGTTGTAGGAAGCTGTAGCCAAATTGGGGATTTCTACGTTACATCACGATATAGTTGCACAGGCGGATGTTCAAAAATATTCTGCGAAAATATTCTAAGGAGTTGTTCAGATACCCGATGACCTAAAAATCAATTGCTTTTGGCCGAGAGTTGGTCCCAGAGAAGTTCATTTTTCCTGGCGAAAATTTAAGGAATATATTTCCAGCGATTCAAAACGCTGTTGTAATGGGATCCTCACGTAAATACGGCCATTTGGGTCGTGTTATTGTGGACCCCCGCTGAGGCTTCGCTCTTGTCTTCCATAACCTTGGACCAATTGAGCAGATTACAAGTGGGATACGCAAGGTCCTGAATGGCCTAGCGGTCAAGGCATTAACTCCATGAATTATTTTCCCCAGTTTGGTCCCAGGGTTTCGAATCGGTCAAGAGAAGATGATTTTTTTTTATTGTTGTTATTTAGTTTGTTCTTGTTTGAGCTGTGTGTTACCAGAAAAGATGTGCCGTTGTTTGCTTTTTCTCCCTTTTCCCCATTTTGTCTTCTTTTTTTTTTAACAACATACACAGCTTAAAATTGAATCACGAACAGGTGGGAATAAGTAGGCCAAAATGAAAAAAATAATAAACAAAATTACTATGGAAACAAAAGAAAATAAATTTAAACATAAATAAAATACAACATAAAAAACTTCAAAAGAATTAACAATGAAAATTGAGTGAACAAAAGAAACGCTAAATCACCAAATCAATAAACAAAGACAAATAAAACAAATAAGATTTTAAATAAAAACTTTAAAATCAATACAAAATAAGTGGATAAACTAATAAATAAAACAACATTAATGGAACAAAAGAAAATAATTAAAAATATAAATAAAAAATACAAAATAAAATTCAAAAGAATTAACAATTGAAACAATGAGTGAAAAAAAGAAAAACGCTTTAATAAAAGACAAATAAAAAAGAAAAGACGGAAACCAGAATGTAACAGAAAAATAATATTAAATTACATTAATAAACATAAATAAAATAATATCAGCAGATAAAAACAAAAATTATTAATAACAAAGTTAATAAAAAAAAACAAAGGTAAAAAATAACACAATGCAAACTAAAAGGCACAAAAATACACGTTGATAAAATATGAAAAGCAAGGACTTTGTTCAGGAAAGAGTGGCGTGGATTTCTAAAATACGTATTAAAATTAAAACAGCAATAATAAAATAAACAATGAAAACGTGAGCATAAATATGAACAACCGTTAGTAAGTAATTAAAAGGTAAAAAAGAAAGAAATTAAGAAAATACAGAAAATATAGATCGAATACGACCAAAAATTACCATGATAACAATATGTTAAATAAGCATTTAATAAAATGAGGCAAAACTGACAAAAATTCCACGCCTACATGCTGAAATAATAACATTTCCAATTATTATAAAGTGCAACAAAAGATTAAAAAACAACACGTTATTGTCTTAGTATAGTTCATATGTTTACACACTAAACTTTAATTCGTTTACCCTGTATGTGGCTACAAAAATTAAAGATTTCCTAATTTCCTTATCGTTCCCTATAAACGCTAATCTGGTATGGGGCTCCTATATCAAAATTGCAAACTTTCACCAACAACTAAATTGTTCATACGATATGCTTGGATGTGCAAGAGAGAGATAAGGAAGATAGGAGAGATAGAGCGGGGAGATTATTATATAGATGATAGATATATAGATATACTAGATATATATATATATTGTTATATTAGATATATATTGATTTATACTTATGTCATAAACACTTTTGTATTAAGCAAGTTGCAATAAAACTTCACGAAGTCAATCTGAGATGTGTCTACGTTTCTTTCTTACATAAGTTTTTCCCAACCACATAGAACAAACCCAACAAGACTAATCCTGGGGCGCACCGTCCTTTTAAAGGAATTTTTTTTATTCACCCGGATGTTACGTATAGGAAGCAGACTAAAAAGTACTTCAAATATGAGTGACAGGAGGAGGAGATTTTTAGGCTTTACAAATCTTCTCAATTTGCATTGACGGTGTAGAGCACCTACCAAGAACATTCGAAGTTTATTGGATTAAACAAGTAAAAAAGAAAACCAAAAACTAGGTATTGCTTGTTTTGTAATCGTCCCTATAGAAAAAGCATGCTTGAATTCTGTGCACGGCAGACATTACTAAATCATCACCCATTATTATAATAAAGACGGCCCGTATTAGGCTTATTCACTTCAGTAGAATGTCTGGTAAGCATCCAAAATGCCAAAAAAACCCTGTGTAGAAGTTTTTATAGTATGCGGGACTCATAGTCAACATACAACGGTGAAGAATAAGTCACTCGATTCAGTCGACTCTTTCGCAACATTAATTTCACGCTTTATTCCGTTGTGTCCATGGAGCAGCGGACTATGCTCCTGGAGGATGATATCTCCTTTTTACCACCGGTTCGAACAAAATATGGGGCGCTTCTTTGCTGGAAATGTCATCGGGTCTCTTAAGAGACATGTTTGAGTCGACAGTTGCACCCAGATTACGAGCCTGTTTTGATATAACATCCACACTCTTCAATTGTAATATGTACAGCAGACACTTTAGAGAGCTGCTGAGGGAGAGTACTTAATTAATACAAACTCTGTTTTTTCATCGTTAACTTTAAGAAAATTGTATGTATGACTGATTTCTTAAAAGTGACACATAATTTGCTTATCATCAACGTAGACATGATAATAGAAACCAGGCTTATACGATACTATCATTTGAACTGAATATGTTCCGGTGTGTAGACGTAATTATAGTCCTCAGTTACTCATAGTCCGGCTCCAACAGTAAAGAATAGGGCACTGAAGTCAGTAGACTCTTCACGCAACATAAGTTTCAAGCTTTATTCCGTTACGTCTATGGAGCCCCGGACTCTGGCTCCGCCGGATATATCTGCTTCACACCGGTATAAATAAGAGTGACGTACGGACGAGTGCCATCTCCTCCTTGGCTCTAAATATCGGGATGAATGAAACAACACATACATGTTGTACACAATTTTTTGAAGGGATGTGACATATTTGCCTAAATTTGGGCCTCCCCTAATTAATATAAATAAGATTAAATTCATAATACGGGGGTTTTTTTTTTTATGATGTTTGGACAACGGTATCAAATGCAGTGCTGAAAGCTAGGAGTTTAAGTACAGGTAACTGCGTTCATCCATAGCAGGTTACACTGTTGTCTTCAACACAGTCTTGTTGATGTGACCAGACCTGTATGTCGATTGAAATTCATCGGAAAGACCGGTAATAAATGCCGGCATGGAGTTAGGGACACAGTCTTCTAAAGTCTTTCCGAGAAACTTAAAATGACCACAGTCGAAATTCTTAGACTCTGCTTGCCCAATATATATGGCAACAGTCAGGCTAGCTGGAAAAGTATCCTTAGCAAGACACTTTAAAATTTTAGTTGTCTTCTTAAAATCTTTGGCAATTCATTCCTGTTATTATTTACTGTTTCAAAAATACCACATTAAATGTAGAGGGCAAGATGTTTTATCACAAAGTATTGCGTCACTTGGTTAGTCGTAGATTTCATATTCATACAAACAAAATGTCTGATTTAGCCATATAAAAGCATTTGCAAAGGCTGAGGACTCTACCGCATTATGACGAGAGTTACAATACATCACTTTTCAGTGGATAAGAAATGTTCCAGTGACAATGGTGATACCCCACCAAAAAGGGGGCATCGAAAAGATAATCGGACATAGTACAGTAAATGTAATCAATTAGACAAAATTAATTAACTAAGTAATCCAAAGCAAACTTAGTTGACAGATCAAGCAGTTCAAAGGAAAACCCAAACAGATGACCAAAAAGAAGTACTAGTAATACTGCATGCTAGCTGGAAGTACTAGCAAGTACGAGCACCACCTTGGTTGACTGACCAGTGTCTTACAATTAATGAACAACACATTTCTGGAATGGGATTGATTTGTAATCAATAATTTCTAATAAGATTTGTAATTTTTAACAGCGCGACATATCCACGTCAACGTGATCAAGGCGCTGTGCGGCTGCCATGAAAGGCGCCTACAACACACAAGAAAACCATAAACCCAGAACAGATTTATGCCAAGCAGCTCGATTTTAGAAGCAGGAAGGAAACCGGAGTACCCTGAGAAAACCTGCGTGAACGAGTATGGATCGAGAAACCAAATTCACATAAAGCCACTGATATATATATATCAAACGAGTTGTATCATCACTGATTGCGGAGGCAACAGAAAATGGGGAACCAAGCAATTGATATCACGTTTGAGAGGTGCGCATTATGCCGCAATCGGCACAGCCGTGTTTATACAACTGCTTGGTGAAATTTATGTACTCAACCTGGGCCATGAGTGATAGGGTTTAAAGTCCAATAAATTTTTTTAAAAGTGGTGCGCTTAACGGATGAAATTATTAGTTCGCTTCGCTTCATATATGATCAAGTGAAAATGTATGTGTTGTTTTGATAAAAAACATCGATTTCAGGGCTTACCCGGGGACGAAGTGCGTTAGTTTAATTTAACCTCAGTATTTATAACCTATGACCTTTTTCAAACCAGGTTAAAATTATTCCAATCGCAATTCAAAACGATTTTCATGTTCCCCGTGTTCAGTCATGACTTCGAACTCGTAAATAAAGATGGCTCGATAATCGAGCTGAAGAAATTGTGTTTAGGAAATTCCCCCCTCTTTTTTTTTTTTTTTTTTTTTTAATGACGGAAATAACCTTCGCTGAAAAACTAATAGCGGGCAGATAAAGATACTTTTGTAGATTTGTAAAGTTTTTACAATTCCAATCCATGTAAAAGCTACAGTGTCGGTTTTCAGTAACAATCCTTATATTGTAAATGTTAGTATCTCTAGCACACATGGCATATTGCTACATTTTATAATACAAATAACTCAAGCAAAACCATTAACTATAACCACGTTTTTCTAGACCTTTAAATTGTCAAGTATGGCAAGAGAAAAAACTTATTATGAAAATAAGATTAACATTGTCCTGATTTTAATGGTATGAAAATAAAGCTATATGAAAATTAAATTTTTACCTTAACGCTGCACTGAAACATGATGATACGAAAAAAATGCCAGGTAGTCCAGGTAAGCCCGTAAAAATGTCCACTACAGATATGCTACAATCTGAAATAAACGACGAAATTGAAACGCTGGCTACCATCTGTTCTGAAACGTACCAATTTTAGTCTTGAGGATTTCAATGTACAGGCTGTGCCCAAGGTAACACTCGGAGCAAAGGCCTTTTATTAGAAACTAAAGCACGCATGGCTTTTTGTTTGATATGCTCTTAAAGCCAAATATTTCTCTTTCATTTGCCGGTTATTTCTTTCCAATCCGATATTTAAAACAAAAGATATGCTTCATTAAAAGGAGATGGCGCAATCGGATTTGTCCGATTTTCATTGATTCATCACATTTTTGTATATTTGCGTAATAATACATTGATTTGGGAAAACATACAACAAAATTTTGATTGACTAGTAAGCCTATTGAAGACATTGACAAATCCTTGTGAACTTCATTTTGGCTCAGCATTTTGGTCAATAAAGAGAACGCTGTTGCTTTATGATCACCAATACTTTAGAATACGTTTAAAAAATAACCAGTCAGTTCACTTTCATTAGCCTACATGGTGCAAATCGCAATTGCCTATTGAAGTTCTAAATTACACTGAATTCTGATAAAACCAAATCAAACTGCAACCAAACAGAAACCACAACGCATTCCATTTTGATAAAACACGTGACAGGAATCTCGAAAAATCTTTAGTAGAATATAAGAGTAGTGTCCTCCGTGCGTGCGTGGGGGTGTATGGGGAGGTGGGTGTAGGGTGTGCGGGTGTTTTTTATGGGGGAGGTGGGTGGGATGGTTGTGCTGTGGTGTGTGCCTTGCGTGTGTGCGTGGGGCGTGGTGGGGTAACTCGCGCGTTGGCCAGTGAATTAAACATGTTTAAAGGAGGACAGAGTTTGTGACATGCTTACTTGATCGTCTCGTGTTATTTTTCCTCCCCGCCAATTTCGGATCACATTTATTGTAGTATGCGTACATCACTATAGCTACAAGGCACGGCAACGTAGTGACAAGAACGAGGCCCACAACCGTGACAAAATAACGACCTGAATGGAAAATACAATAATTAAAAGTGAAAACACTTATTAAAATAAACAACGCATTCATAAATTCCTCTCCGACTCTCATTTCCACCCTCAGAAGACCAGGGTTTATAGTCCAAGATATACAGAGTGAATAAAAACAATCGTGCATGAAAAAAACACAAAATTTGACCCTGCCCTGTTTATTGAATTGTGACGCAGTTGGTGTTTCCATGATCTGCATATTTTTGACTTTCTATACTGAAAAAATGAAGAAAATAGTGAAGAAATGAGGTAGATATGAAAGATTCTAGCGGCTGATCCATTTTTACCCCCATTCCAATGGGATTTACACAGTTTAGCTGGGTTTTCAGTTCCATTATTTGTCTGAAAATGGTGACAAATCTTTCTGACCTTTGCTTCACAAGAGTAAATTGCAGATAATCAGATTCAGTGAATGTAGTCTTAATTAAATGTATCAGATTATTAATTTTAAACATTGTAAACATTCAAAAAGCCAATTATTACCTGGTCCAGATAGTGAAAACAAGATCCCTTTTCAATAGCTCAAGACCATTGTCATAAGCTGGAATAACTTTGAAGACAATTCTTTAAATTCAAATCTATAAATCGATATTAAAGAACTGAACAAAGAAAACAGACATTATTATAATAATTTATTTGACAAGCTCAATAAGCCCATAATACATAACGTTTATAAAGTTTTGAAACTGTACTGAATGACTTTGTGGACTGGGTAAGATTAAAAGTGTCTTTAGAACCGTTTTATTTTGTACAATAGTGTTTATATGCAAAAACTCTAATCTAAAATACTCAATCTATACCAAATTTGTTTTAAAAAATGTCATTGATCAATGAAAGTTTCATCTGATCAAGTTGATTATGTGCAATACATTCATGCAAAGAACTCTCATCCAAAATATGTTTTAAATCTGTTTAAACATGCTGTTGATCCATGAAAGATTTTTCTGATCCACTTCATTTTCTGCAATATTTTATGCAAACAATTGTAGAAAAACTTACAGGCTTTATATTATTATCGTTTTGAAAAGAAAGAGTGTCTTTTTATTACTTTTAACATGCCAGTGCCACAATAAACCAATTTTAGGAAGAATATCATTGACAATACGAGCGACGTATCTATTCATTTACACAAAATGTGGTTTACTCTGTAAACTCCATTGGAATGGAAGAAAAATTGATCAGCCGCGAATATCTTTCATATCTACCTCATTTCTTCATTTTTTTCAGCATAGCAAGTCGAAATAATTATGCAGATCATGAAATCATCAACTGCGCCACAGTTGAGTAAACAGGTCACGGTTAAATTTTGTGTTTTTTTTTTTCATGCAAATACTTTTTATGCACTCTGTATACTGAAAACCACCCGGAAATAAATAAGCCATAGCTGATTTTTTTTTTCAGAATAGTTTCCCGATGTTGTAAGGAGCAACATATCAAAGGTACGCAAAAGTCCCCTTGTGCTATACGAGGAGTAGGGGTAAGATTGTACAGGGTCAAATTCTTAAATGTTCCTATTGTATTCAAATGTATATCAACGTTTGTGTTGTGTCGTAAAGACGTATGGTTTGCCCTATCTGCGTTTTATGGTTTATTAAAGCAATAATAGCACATTTTTGAAGAGCGCCCACAATTTTCAAAATTTGAGATTTTGGCAGAGTTGTGTTGGTAATTGTCTAGTAAACTCTACCTGCCAACGGTAATACTCAAAAGTGCGTAATTGTCGTAAAAGAAGTGATTTTGTAGAATCGAAATCCAAGATGTCCGTCAATTATAAAATGGTACAACCTCACGATAATTTTTCCTGAACCAATGGAACAACTACTGGATGAGTGTAGACACGTAGATGTCGCTATTTCCAGGCTATTTCATATTGGAAGGCCGTTTGCAGCAGGCCGTTGAATTATTATCGGAGATCTCCGATATTATTTATTCTAATTACAAAATTCCCTCTTTAAAACAGAAAAAATATAACATCACAAAATCAGGATTAACAAGATTTACAACACAAATACTGACAATGGCGAGGATTTACTTACCATCTCGCTGCATTGAGTGATCGGCAAGACAAATAACGCTGTACTTGGTATTGGTTGATCCCGCTAATAAAGAGCCATACAAACGTACCACCAATTGTAACAGACCAAACAGTGTGCCGTGCACGGGGGTCAGGGCTGAAACTACAGGGAAATACAAACGTTGACTGCATGGGCGATCTACTTTTCGCATTTTTAATTCTTAGTGAAATCTTACTTTCCGGGCTCCTCATTGCTATGGGAGCACACTGAAATGGAGCTAGTCCATGTATAAAATTACACAGACTAACCCCATTATGACCCCCCCGACTTGCCTTAAACATAAAGGGGACATAATGGCATCCTTGTTCCATAAATTGGCCACAAACTGCCACCTTGCCCCCCCCCCCCCGAAATTGTTTTCAAACTCGTGGAAGTGATTTCAGTAAGGGTTTGTTTGTTTGTTTTTTATTTAGCATAATCCGCTACAAATACAACAAAAATACAAAACACTTAAATACAAGGATATAAAGACACCAAAAACCAGAAATATGCAATGATAACCCATAGAGTCTGGCTACTCATGTAAACTCATTTCCAATGGGGTCCAGCAAGGGTCCTTTTCATTATATCATTTTTTCATGCCATTATGCCCCTTTAAGCTTTTCAAATCATCTGAACCACTGGCCTAAGTACACGAAAAGTGTATTTGGTAAATATATTGTAAAGTCTTTGAAAGTATCGATACGTTCATGCCCAATTTGTGACAGTGGCATATATAGACTTGCCAATCACTATTGTTGTTACTTAAGTTCTGTGATGAAATCACACATGGTTATTAATAGTCCAAGATGTATAAAAAAAACTCCCGGAAAAAAATAAGCCATAGCTGATTTTTTTCAGGGTAATTTCCTGATGTTGTAAGGAGCAAAAGTCCACAAGAGTCATCCTTGTGCTATCTGAGGAATAAGAGGGTAAAGTTTGTACAAGGGTCACATTCTAAAATGTTCCAATTGCGTTCAAATGTATACCAACATTTGTGTCATGTCATAACGATTTAAAAAGGTATAGTTTGTCTGCGATTTATGGTTTATTAAAAGGGCTATCAGTGATTTGCTAAATCAGAAAATCGAAAAAAAAATGCCAAAAATCAGTTTTTTTGCATGACTGTAACCAGTATAGGTATCCTAACATACCCTGAAAGTGCGAAGACCAAAAACAACCGAATAAGGACAAAATTGGATATTTTAGTCATTATTGTCAGTACGGACACTTACTACAACACGTAATTCAATGGGGATTCATATCTTTGAACAATGCTGTTCGCTTACATTTATGTCAATTTTCAGTTGCAAAAAATAACTTACGAGAATTCTACAGACTTATCCTTCACTTAAAGGGATAAGCAGCGATAATGCGAGAGAATCAAAAAAATGTGGAAATGCATTTTTTAAACTTGTAAATCAGGGATAAGTGTGCACAATTCCATATAACTGCTTTAATGTAGAAATAAACCACCAAATAGTGAAAGAAATGAAGTATTTGAGGAAATTTGTCAAATAGACATACTGCGATGGCGTCTCAAAATCTGCACTAAACAGATGATTGTGGTTTACACCAGTACAGAATAACCAAAGATCAATAATGTTTGTGTTTGAGGTCAAAATGTATTGATCATGGTGCACAATATCACGATGAAAATCTGTGATATTCACCGGGAAAGGCTTTTTTGATCTCAAGTCGAAATTTTGATACGCACGTATAGAAATTACAAAATCAGATAAACGTATGCCTTGTATTTAATACAAGGATTTCAAGCCAACCACTTGCAGGTTATGTTCGCATATCCATGCCAGTAACAAAAATATAAAAATATGAATTTTGATGACTTTTTCGATGTTTCGGATTAGTAAATCGCTGCTAATCCCTTTAAGGTATTCCTGCAAAATTTAAAATAATTTGATTCTTTCATGATAATCACTAATAGTGGCTAGTGTAAAAGTTAGACAAACTATACATGTTCTTATTCAGTGTGACTATAATAATACTTCAGTCCGTGACTTAGCTCAATTGAATCATTTTATCTTTTTTACCCCTGTATAAACTTTACTCCCTTATTCCTCAATTAGCACAAGGGAGACTCTTGGGGACTTGATATGTTGCTTCTCACAACATTAGGAAACTATCCTGAAAAAAAATCAGCTATGGCTTATTTATTTCGGCCTTCTGGCTACATAAACTTAAAGTTCATGGATTATAAAGTGCCTGATTTAAAGAACCCCCAAACATAACAACTGGCGACTAGCAGAATTAAAAAAGAACTAGTAACAGGAGCATTAGCAGAACCCGTTGTGCATCGATATAAGTGAGTAAATCTGTACAAATACTATATTATAGCGGCTCGGAGAAACTGTGGAGCATTGAATTAAAGACGAAAAATACACGCAAAGTGGGCTTATTATATTCGACGAAACGAAACAGGCTCAGTGCACCCATTGAATTACACGCTTTATTCCGTTATCATACATTTTATACTCTGACGGAATAAAGCGTGTAATCCAATGGGTGCACTGAGCCTGTTTCGTTTCGTTTCGTCGAATATAATAAGCCGACAAAGTGTCATGGATGAAACTCGCTGGACTACCCAACCCGTAATGTAATACCCCACATAGGCACGTTCTTTTTGAGTTTTTTCGGAATTTTTTTAAATGTTTTTTTTTTTTTAAATAAGATATGGTTTAAAAACAAAGTTCCTAGTTAAATATACTCTACATACTTCCAAAATTCTATCCTTTTTCCACTGTTCCATTGATGTTGCCAAATGTTCGAGACCGCCAAGTCACGGATCCTTTGATGATGATGGCGAAGAATCCAACGAAAGCTACGGACATTTGAAAGAACATCTGTCCACACAACGGCCTTAAACCGCCCTATCACCACACACAAAAGAAAATTGATCCAGCAAATTGCGAAAGAACTCAATTAATAGTCGTCAACCTCTAACTAAATCCAAAGTCTACCGTACCCCTTAGATGCTATGCTATCTACAATGTCTCTGTACTCTACATCTTCCAGTTTTTCAAACTAGCTTTTTTAAATCTTTAATCTTTCAAAATATTCTAATATATGAAATAATTTGTTGAAATAATTTATGTATTTGGTTTATAACCGTATTTTTGATGCGTGTTTAATGTATTTTATAGATATCTAGGAAGGAGTATGAACAAAACAATAGTCCATAACTTCAATAAGGTCCTGTGATCCAAAATGTGAAATATAAGCCATAGCTGTTTAGGTCGATCAATGAAATCGGAAAGACCTTATGACAGCAATGATTGTGTGTGTGTGTCCGTGTGTCAATGTGTGTCCAAGCTTTTTGATACACTTTCGGTAAATGTGTCTAACTTTTTAGTGCACAGTTTATGGACCAAGTTCCGGGGGGAGTTTGTAATCAAAGTGTGGATATGATGCGTGAACTGGACTTCCGAAATGCAACCTAAACGAGTATTTCCACCTACTAAAAAACATACCCTAAACAGCATTTTCTTGTTTTTATTTTGCTCACCATAAACAGGTCTTTTTTTTTTTTCATTTTGCTACCCCGTAAACAAGTAAAGGGGTCACTTAGTGTCATATATTTTTACATGTGGTATCTCACTCCTTTTGGTTAAAAATGTCCTTCCTTTTATGCGTAATGGATCAATGTTCATATTGGATAGCTTTACATTGTGAGACAAATGGTCTTAGGCGTAACAGATGCAGTGAGTAGACATGTGGGGAGGCAAAGGGGGGGGGGGGCAAGAGTTCCCCTCTGAAACTTTCTTGAGGGGAAATCGGGAATAAAACCGCTATTTAGTTAAAGCCCTTTTCGGATTCTGTTCTTATGGCCTGCGACCGGGAATTTTTGGCTTGTGATTGGGACATTTATTGCATCTACCGGGAAATTGCCCCCTGCAGAACATATTAACAAGTGAGGAGTCCAAAGATATTTCAGGAGTCGTTTACACATTATCTTCGCTCACATAATCGGGCGATCGATTTGTGAACCACTGTCCTATTTTTTTCCTCATGAATGTTCCTAATGTTGTAAGGCATCATATATCAAAAGTTCCCCAAAGTCCCCCTTGCTCTAAGTGAAGGAATAAGGGGGTAAAGTTTATACAGGGTAAAACTAAAAGATTCATTTGACAATAAATCTTGGACTATTATAAAAAAATTTTTTTTTCTTCTAGTTACACTGAATAGAAAATGTATAATGTGTTTGTTCAATGTCATCGTAGGCAAAAATTTCCAAAACAGTACGAATTTTAGTTCAAACTAGTCCAAATACTCGTAATTTTTGAAGTCATTTATACAACAAATGCTCATCTCACTATCTTACATCTCGAAATATTGACCTTATATCGTGTGGACCTCCCATAGACCCTGTTAATCTATCATAATTAGCCCTATAAATATGCAATAAATTACTTGAACCATTTAAATATATCTTTTCAGTTTATACACAATGAGACGAACACTTTGATGAACTTTGGGAAAGAATCGGAACACTCTGAACCTTTGACTTCAATATGACCTTGAACAGTAAGTTCCATGTAGTTAATAAACCATAAATCGCAAATAGGCAAACTATACTTTTTTTAATCCTTATGACAACACAAACGTTGGTATACATTTGAACGCAATTTGAACATTTTAAAATTTGACCCCTATGCCAACTTTACCCTCTTATTCCTCAAATAGCAAAAAGGGGAATCTTGGGGACTTTGGATATGATAGGAAACTTACAACATATTGAAATATTTAGCTATGGCTTACTTATTTCCGGGTGTTAATCTATATATCTTGGAGTATATAACTTTAGTCCGTTTTGCTATAAATTGTACAGTGAATATCACGTGATATAATCGGGACCAACATTATGTGTGCGCAGCTTGGCAAACAGCATTCGGAGGCGCCGCTTGAAATTTCTTGATATAATTGAGGCCCTACGATGTACGGAACTGATCTTTCTCATGTAAAACAAGGCTGGACTTTAAAGAAGGAAACCAATTAAAAAAAGATATGCATAACATGTGTCGTTTGCATTTTCTTTGCCATGTTATCGTTTAAAAAAATATTCTGCGCAGACAATATGGCCTGTACCTTGTACATTTGTACCTTGTAGAAAATACTGGCCAACACCCCAGTTGGGGTGAAACGGTCAGGAGTAGTTCTGCGCATGTAATTTAGCTGGTTAGTCTTGATTGCTTTTTACTTCTTGAAGTTGTAGATGTTGCAATTCTGCTTCTATAAATTGGTCAGGTTCAGTTAAATTGGTAAGATTTAAATGGGTAATGAGTTCCAGTCTCGAATACGGACGACGATCAACGCTACATGAACGATCAAGTAACCACCACTTCCATGGTAAACCGTGTTACAAAAAGCTTGGTAAGACGAGGGTTCTAGGAACTTGGTTTGTGTAACCTCTTTAAATGAATTGGTTGGGAACATTACAGAGAAAAATTCTTAATATTATACTAAAATTAAATTTGATCAAAGCATAACCCTAGTGGTACCAAACAACAAACGTCAATGCACTGAAGTCCCGGATGCAGCGATTGCGTCATCAAACGAAGACACAGGTACGATATCGATATGTTTTCCCTTTATATGGGGAAGTATGTAATAAAAGAAAGAAACTTACAATGGTGGTGTAGAATGTGCAAATGACCACCACAAGAATTACGGAGCTTTCAAAGGACATGCCAGTTACTGAAAGAATAATACCATAAATGTTATAAATATTCATTCTTTAATCAATGAAGGATACATTATACTTCTAAAAGCCAGAAGCGGCTAGGGCCCGACCAGGTAAACTAGTCAATCAAGAAGATTTCATTACGTGCGTGATAGTTATCTAAAGGTCGTGAGTTCGATTCCCACTTATGCCGCAAAATGTTAATCTATTATTTTAGACTTACAGATTGGGCTGGGCTGTGATTTGCACGGTAAATATGGGATTACCTGGTCGGCCCCTAGCCGCTTTGGTTTTTGACAAAAGCAGTGTCGTACCGAAGACGTCGGTCCAGAGGGGGAAAAATGTCCAAGTCGTCCCGCCAGACGTCGTCCCGGTCATTTGCTCTAATTAGTCTGAATATCACGAATGCGCGCGTAGCGCGAGAAAATCGCCGAATTTACTTTCATTTTGCACAAATTTAGGCTGAAATTAGTCGAAATTTCCCGTAAAAATAAATAAAAATGCATATTTTAGTCCATATCGTCCCACTTTTTCGAGCCAGAAGGGGCAACTCCCCCCCCCCCGCTTCACAACGCGTTGCGAAGGTCCACAAGCCATAAGGGTCATAACGTATTGCCGCAACGCGTTGTGAGAAAGTCACAACGCGTTGCGACATTTCGGCAAAGCGTTGCGGAGTCGGCCAATCGAAATCATGAATTTCTGTGACGTATTTCAAAAATATAAATCTCACAACGCGTTGCGACCTTCACAACGCGTTGCAAACCTTCACAACGCGTTGCGGCAATACGTTATGACCCTTATAGCCTTCACAACGCGTTGTGAAGTTCACAAGGCGTTGTGAAGCTTGCAACGCGTTGTGAAGGCTTACAACGCGTTGCGAGTTTCGACAACGCGTTGCCAGATACTTTGCAAGGCGCTGTGGATCTATTTTTTTAAATACGTCACAAAAATTCATTATTTTGATTTAAGACCCCCCCAAAAAAAAATTGTTTGATTGTCCATAGATGACTTTTTAGAGTTGGGTCGGTCGGTCGGAAAAACTTTTTTTTTTTTGTCTTTTTTTTAATGTCAATAGCAAACTGTATTGAAACATGCTTGTTTGTATTAATAAGTTACTCAAACACTAAAAATCAAGTTGATTCTTACTCAAAAATGCATCTTTGTACATTATGAAACTCAACTAACATGCTAAGAAACTGTTTAAACATCATCTTTTTTTACATTTCACAAAGTTAAAATTGAAAAAAAAAAAAAAAAACTTTTTAGGAATTTTTCAAAATTAGGGTCGGTATTCTTTTGCACAGTAAAAGGGAAAAAACCTTTTTCTTGATTTCCAAAATTATGGTCGGTCGGATGAGGACAATCAAACAATTTTTTGGCCTTAGCCGACACCGCAACGCGTTGCCGAAAAGGCGCAACGCGTTGTGACTTCTCACAACGCGTTGCGCCAATACGTTATGACCCGTATGGCCTATGGACCTTCGCAACGCGTTGTAAAGCTTGCAACGCGTTGTTAAGCTCGCAACGCGTTGTGAAGGTTTGCAACGCGTTGTGAGTTTCCACAACGCGTTGCTAGATACTGTGCAACGCGTTGTGGATCTATTTTTTTAATTAGGTCACAGAAATTCATCATTCTAATTGACCGACACCGCAACGCGTTTGGCGGGAAATTGTCGGCAAACGCATGCTATTTTTCCTGCAACGTGTTGCGGCAATACGTTATGGCCTTTATGGCTTGCGATACACGCGGGCGTTTAGTCACGCATTGTTCGCATTTTCATTGTTGGTCAGATAAGGAAAGATAATCGACTTTGAAAGATATATAGAGAAAATACTCAGCCATGGCTGATTTTTTACGATAGTTTCCCAATGTTGTAAGCAACATATCAAAAAGTCTCTAAGTCCCCCTGTGATATTTGAGGAATAGGGGGTGAAGTTTGTACAGGGGTAAAATTCAAAAATGTTCTAATTGCGTTCAAATGTATACCAACGTTTGTGGTCTATCATAAAGATTTAAAAAGGTATAGTTTACCTTATCTGTGATTTATGGCTTATTAACTATATGTAAATAAAATTAAAACTAAAGTTCAAAAGTTAGACAAACTATACACATTCTTATTCAGTTCGACTAGAAGAATATAATAGTCCATGATTTAGCTGAATTGAATTAATTTTTTTACCCCTGTATAAACTTTACCTCCTATTCCTCAATTAGCACAAGGGTGAACTCTTGGGGACTTTTAATATGTTGCTTCTCACAACATTAGAAACCGTTCTAAAAAATACATCGGTCCTCGGACCGCTTGTGTCGCCTGCCGTCGTGGTTAGTGAATGATAGGCCTAACGTGACCTTTGACCTTGATATGTGACCTTGGACCTCAAACAAATGAGGGTTTGCATGTAAACTCCATAAACCAAGTTTGGTTCCAATTGAACTTCAACTTTTCAAATGAGGTCAATTTTACATTTTCAGCCTATCTTACAACTTGACCTCACATAACCTTTGACCTTGTATATAACCTTTGACCTCATCAACAAATGAGGGATCCCATGTTGCACCTATGATTCAAGTTTGGTTCCAATTGAACTTCAACTTTTCAAATGAGGTCAATTTTACATTTTCAGCCTATTTTACAACTTGACCTCACATGACCTTTGACCTTGGTATGTGACCTTTGACCTCATCAACAAATGGGGATGCCATGTTGCACCTATGACCCAAGTTTGGTTTAAATCAATCAGGCAAATGTTAACCCTTTTTCACAACAACAACAGACATAAACAACAACACGCAGACATCAACAGTGGACAAAGTGATCCCTATGTGTCTTCCTGCCTTAGGGCAGGCGACACAAAAATCAGCTATGGCCGATTTATTTCCACCTTCTGGATACACAAACCTAAAGTTCGTGGACTACTTTATCTGGGCAGTCACATTATTTACAAGGAAGGTAAAAATTTAATCAAGTCACGTGAACACTAAAACTTTCAAATGCGGCCTTTGCATAATGCAAAAAAATATAAATTCAGCTATGTATTCCAATGGATATATATAAAAGGAACCACTATGGTATATATTTTAAAATAAATTGAATGCGGTCTCGGTCGCTTACTTGCTTTTTAGCCACAATAGTTTATTTTCAGATCATAACTGTCATATTTTCATACTGAGTATATGGTATCAAAATCAATCAGCAAACAAAAAGACAGTTTATAGTTTATTGCAGTCTCTACTAATAATAATAGCCATTCATAAACGAAAAGCACGCAATCAGTAAAGGAAATAAAAATAGAAGTAAGAAATTATCTTTTATATACTTTAAATTTGTCTATCGTAACTACGATTACTAAGCTTTGTTTAAAGACTTTCAAAAAGAACAGCATGCACGTGCTATGAATCAATGTTCCAAATAGCCCGCTAAATGTGGTTCACGTTTTGAACAGTAACACAAGTTCTTCAAGGTCACGCGCTAATTGATTTTAGGGACGATTACTACTGGAACGATCACCTTTTGTTTGAGGGCATGCATGAAGGAAGTGGATATCCTCTATTGTTTACTCTATGAAATTAGCATGCCCCACACAACAAAAGATATTTTTAGTTTGGTATGTCTAATTTTAATGCACTAAGAAATGTTCGTTCCGATACGGTAAACAACATTGTCACTTTTTATGATCTTCACAGTTAAAAATATACATTTCATCTATTGGTGGTATTAACTTTTTATTTAGGTCAGTTTGCCTATGCATGTATATAAGACCCTTGGTTATTTTTTGTTTAATTTTCCACCGTCATTCCCTTTGGTGAACAACCGAGGTGTCCATGAACCGAACCTATTTATCTTATTAACGGGTCATCTGATTCCCATTGTTTGTATCTGTGAAAAGAAGCGCACCTAAAGTATGACAATTTCGAGGATAAAAGAAAAAACATTTTACTATTGTGTAAAAATATTGGATCCCATCCATGGAACCCTTGTGTCCAAAGTCTTAAAGAATCACTGCAAAGCTATACGCCATTAAAACCACTATCATTTGTACAGAATGTAAACAAATCCCACTCTTTTGACGGAGATGATGGTTTTACATTATTGTTATAAATTTGTGTAATATAGTTAACTCTAAGTGGCAATGCTGAGAACAACAGTTTTTAAAAACAATTATTTTAGCGAATTTCTCGGGATCCTGACATTTATGGCATGATGAAATACTAAAAAATGGCAGTTTCAAGGTAACTCTAACGAGCGTTAATGTACATTTTCGTGAAGAATGATTATTATTTGACTTATATCTTATGGCTCATGTGTATTTCGGAGGAGAATTATTGCTTGTGGCTTTAGATTGACTACAGAATCCATTTTACCTAGAAACCAATGGTCAAATAGCCAGTGTTACGTAACATGTGACCCTCTCAAACAATATTATCCTCTCAGATATTATCATATTTAAGAAATATTATTTTTGGCAGACTCTTTCAAAGCTCGTTAAGTGATATCAGTACTATATACTCACCCGTAGAAAGCGCCAGGCAAGGGGCATATATGACTGTTCCTAAATACAAACACTGAGAAAAAAGCAAGCTGGTTAGATAACTAGTCTAAAATTACTGTATTTTTGGTAAATAGTTTGTTGCTTTAAGTCAGTTTCATTGTTCCAATTGTACAACATTCTGAAAGTTCTTTAAGCTAATTGTTGCAATTTAAATAGAGCACCTGGTTTTCTGCTATGAAAATGTTTCTCTAAAGGGTAATAAAAAAGAATTATAATATAAAGACTAAAAAGTTGGGCTTGAAATTATATACCTAGAAAATGTTTAGGTTGCCCAACATTTACTTTCAAATTGCATCCTCCCTCCCTTAAATGCTGATCACGCCTTAATGTATTAAAAAAATCATGTTATTAGAATAAGCTTCACCTTATGCAAGTAGAATATCACAGTACCGCAAAGTCTGCCCAATCTGCTGAAACGAAGCTCCAGGTACTATTAGAAAGAACAAAGGAAAGGTCTTGATTGGTCAACATGAATAAGTAGCTGATGATGAGCAAAGTTTGCAAAGAATGTTTAAAGGCTGATTCAGAGATTTTTCCGAGGAGGGCGCCCTCAATTTTCAAACAAATCGTGTTTTTGCATATGAAGTCAAATCCTTCATTTAGAAAATCATAACTGTTTTAAAAAAAAAAAAAAAAAAAAGTTACGTAACATGTGACCCTCTCAAACAAACCGCACTAATATCAGGTTCAAGTGCATGAATCTATCTTCAAATGATCCAAATCGCAACAAGACATAACCTGAACTTTTTTTGTGAAATTAACAACAGGTGACGACACAGTACCTAAACCAAGTCTTGACAATTCGTGACATTGCACAGGACGTCCGGAAAATTCCAAATCATCTTTGTGTCTGTGTCATTGGCTGAGTGAAAGGCATGTAATGTTATGTGTGCAAAGGCCCCATGTGGCGTGCGGAAAGGCACCCAAAATATTGCTCATATCTCTTGCATTGGCCGTGTGACCATGCCTCAGACTTTTGAAGCTATGTTGAAAAAAAAATGTTTGGATCTATTGTCGAGCGTTAAGAGTCCTGTAAAGGGGTAAACCAAACAGGACCCCCATTTGCGGAGGTTCTGTCTCTGCCCTCTGCAATTTTCTTTTTGAGATGTTTCCTCGAACTACTCGCTCAAGAAACATCTGAAGAGTTTCTGCCATGCTGAGCTTTTGTTTAAACTCAGATTACAAAAGACAGCTCTTCTAACACACTGATTGTGGTTTTAAGATGGCGCCAATTAGTTCTTTATACCATATCTTTATTTCGCATGGGAAACCTAGAAGAAGATTGGTTTATGAGGGTTCCATTTATCAATACGAGGGTTCTTTTAACTATGAGGGGTCCGTTTATCTATATGAGAGTTAAATATCAATACAACAAAAAACACAAACAGTAAAATATGATAAACCAAAACACAAAATGTTGTTATCCTGTGTAGATATTATCAGATTTAAGAAATATTATTTTTAGCAGACTCTTTCAAAGCTCGTTAAGTGATATCAGTACTATATACTCACCCGTAGAAAGCGCCAGGCAAGGGGCATATATGACTGTTCCTAAATACAAACACTGAGAAAAAAGCAAGCTGGTTAGATAACTAGTCTAAAATTACTGTATTTTTGGTAAATAGTTTGTTGCTTTAAGTCAGTTTCATTGTTCCAATTGTACAACATTCTGAAAGTTCTTTAAGCTAATTGTTGCAATTTAAATAGAGCACTTGGTTTTCTGCTATGAAAATGTTTCTCTAAAGGGTAATAAAAAAGAATTATAATATAAAGACTAAAAAGTTGGGCTTGAAATTATATACCTAGAAAATGTTTAGGTTGCCCAATATTTACTTTCAAATTGCATCCTCCCTCCCTTAAATGCTGATCACGCCTTAATGTATTAAAAAAATCATGTTATTAGAATAAGCTTCACCTTATGCAAGTAGAATATCACAGTACCGCAAAGTCTGCCCAATCTGCTGAAACGAAGCTCCAGGTACTATTAGAAAGAACAAAGGAAAGGTCTTGATTGGTCAACATGAATAAGTAGCTGATGATGAGCAAAGTTTGCAAAGAATGTTTAAAGGCTGATTCAGAGATTTTCCGAGGAGGGCGCCCTCAATTTTCAAACAAATCGTGTTTTTGCATATGAAGTCAAATCCTTCATTTAGAAAATCATAACTGTTTTAATCAAGTTCAGAATCCAGAATTTTTGTTATACCATTATCCTATGGCAGTGTTATACTATACAAAAATGTTTGCTGCATCAAAACGAAAATTCAGATTAATCTAAAACTTTGAAATTGAGCATTTTAGGTGACTATCTTTACTTCTAGTTGACTAGTTTAGTATATGCGAAAAAAATGTATTTTGAAATCGCTCAGTCAGCCTTAGTATGGGAAAGTGAATAGAAAATAAGGGGTGGGACGGGTACGTAGCAATACTACTTAGAAGGTTTTGGATCAGAATATACCGTGCCTGTGCCGGGATTTCCATCAACTTCGAGCCTTCCCTCCAGTTACATGTTCCCTGTAAATCGCAGAATTCCTTAATTAACTTTAAACTTGGCCCCCATCTGTTAATGTTCCTATATGGTCTTTGATCAGTGGTCCTTATTACCATGGTTACCAAATAGGGGTGGGTCATAATAAGTAATTTGTTGTTGATTGGAAGCATTTTGATATTTCCAATGAAAGCCACATTTAATGGTAAGGAAGGTTAAGAGAGAGAGATACTAAAGGATTCTGATTCATTGGTAGCGGAAAATATCAAAATGATTTTAGCTCCACATTGCCTTTGACTTTTATCTGAAACGCAAGATACATTTGAGTTCGGTAATTCTCTGTAAACCCTTCGGACCTGCTTATTTATGTTAACATTTCACTTAGCTTCTCGATTTACTATGGTATATAAATTAAAAACGAAGGTCTTTTAGACTGAATATGAAGGGAAAAGCTGAAAATTACCAACTGACTTTTGAAACTAGGGTCCTTCAGTCTTTTTAAGGAACTTTGCACCTTGCTGGAAATGTGCTTGTATCCTTTTAATTCACTTTGAGGTGATAATCATAAGGCAAATGTATATATATCGTCTATTCTAACATTTCCATATGAACCAATTTGAAACAATAGGATCATTATAACATTTTAACCCCATAATGGCGTCGAGTTTTTGTCCTGTCGTGCAAACACAAACAGTTGTAGTTACCTTTGGTTGTTTTTTAAATCATTAGGACGAGATGAACATGTCTTTCCATCAATTGACCTCATATATAAACATTTACTAATTTACCTTTCTTATTTTCCCCTCCCTATCAACAAATGCTCAAGGATGACAGAGTGACATCGTCGAGATTTGAAATCAAGAGGTCAATTTTACTTAGAAACCATCAAAACGTTTTGTGCAGACTCCTTCTTGGGGCCTTCTTGCGCAAGGTCATATGGGCTTACTGCTACGTCAACTATTACTTGATACCAAGAGATAAGGTTGTTAGTGCTTGTCTCGGAGAAGGAAAAGGGAAATAACAGTATCCGGATTAAGCACAGAGATGAAGGAGTGAAGGAGAGATAGTAACAAACTACTGCTGACCGAGGTTTGAATCAATAGCAGGAGATCTTAGTCCTCCGGACACTCCTCCTGACTCACATAGTCCACCTGCAACGGTGAAGAATAGGGCATTCGATTCAATTGACTGGAAAGCGTGAAAGTAATGCTGCGTGAAGAGTCAATTTGACTCTTCACGCAACATTAGTTTCGCGCTTTATTTTGTTGTCGTCTGTGGAACCTGGGATATGGCTCAGGGGTGGATATATCTTTTACATCGGCCTTACCTCGTTAATGCTGACCAGCTTCAGTTTATAGAAAACAGGCATGAACAATGTTGCTGTGAGCCAAATTGACAAGACATGAGCCACAGCAAACCACCACCACATGGTCCCGTTCTTGTACACATCTGCAGGAATTCCCAGATATGTAATAGCAGACATAAAGCTGGCTAGCAGAGACATTGCAACTGGAAAACCTGGTAGACTGCGATCTGCCATGAGGTATTCTTCTGTAGTTCTCTGTTTTCCACCACGACAGGCAAAGAATAGACCAATGGACGTCGATGTGCAGAGCACGAGCACGAACAAGACATAGTCAAGTACGCCAAATGTTGGAGTGCCATCAGACGACATGGTGGAAATTGTATTTCCAGACGTATCACGGCTGCGTCTGATTTTAAGTCCGAAGGTGTGAATTTGACTCGACCTCCGCAACAATTAAGGCCATTACATTGGTTTACAATTATTCTGTCACCTTGGTCTATTCATACGAATACCAATTGAATTAGAGGACAACCGTTAAACTCACTGACCTGAAAATATGATTTTAAAGTGGTGAACACTGTAAAAAGATAAGGAGATATGAATATATCAAATAATGGAACTTTCATTGATAGCCAACTGGTGCGACGTGTTTATCAAATGAGTACGTTTTTCGTTTTGATAGCTCGGTTTTTCGGTGATAAACAGATTTTTTTTTCGAAAACTCTCTTTCAAAAATCGGAAACTTAGGAATCGAGTTTTTGAAAAACAGTGTTTCTCGTGTTTTACGACTTCCTTCGGGGACGTCAAAGGTCAGAAATACCCTTTAAACACAAACAAATGAGCCTTGTGCCCAAGTGATCTGAATTTAATATAATAAAACTGATTTAATGATTTTTATCAGATTGGTTCAAGAATTTGGTATGCCCAAAACACAATTACAATTCAATAATATTACACTCAATGATTTTACAATATTCCTTATACGATTTAATGTTCACTAATGTCCATAGTTAAAAGAAGAGTTGCAGTTCAACGATGATATATCCTCACAGCGAAGACTCTAAAATGACAGCATGCAATATAAATCCACGGTAAATATTATGCGTGGGAATCTTCTTAGTCCTAAAGATAACTATGTCCAGCAGTTCAAGACGACGGGGTTGTCCCTCGACGACACTAATATTTTGCAGCACTATAATCGAAGAGTTACCACCAAAAGTCTGCGTCAGAAATGGCCACCTTTAGGACCACAAATTGGAATCCTTCTTGATTCCAAAACTGAGGCTAATTTTGCCTCAAAGATTACAGCAGACAGTCCAGCTTTCAATCTCCTGTTGTATCCAATATTTAATAAATCTTGGCTCTATGTACTACACTGATCTCCAATTACTGCAGATCAAAACTAGCTAGCTATATAGCTAGCTATAACTATACTAGCTCCTGGCTACTGGCCCTGAGTCTTTTCAGTGAGCACTATTTATCATCTCACAGCTAGATTACCCAATATCTCTAATAATAATCATTACAGCATTATTATACAACATAACCTTGCCACTGCCAATTGGATTTCACATTAAGTATACATCTTCTGCATTGCATCATCTTACATTAATGACATCATGGGAACTACCTATTTTGCAATCTGTTGTGATCTCAAACCATACAAAATTTGACTAATTTTCTAAATTTAGCCATTTGGGGCATTCGTTCATCTCTTGCACAATTTCTATATAATAAAATAACATCTGCGGCGATCGCCAATATAGGCCATTATGAGAATTCCATAAGTACCTTTCCCATGAGAAATTAAGTAAAATAAGAAATAATATAAAATAATATATTTATCACAAAATAGAGGCTAATATAACATTCGATATTAACTCTGTATTTCAAATTATTGTAACCTAACGATTTTAAAAACTACGAAAAAACAGTTTTTCGAGCGACAAACTAGTTATCTGCCCGATAAACACGTTTATCGATTAGTGCGACACCAGTCTTATACAATATTCGAAAAACTTTTGTATTATACCCACGAACCGTTTTCGATTGAAATGAAAAAAAACATGATGTTCCAAATGGATTAAATATGGATTTTGAATTATGTACATTGTAAGCGATATTTATTTATTTATTTATTTATTCACGTATTTATATTTATTCATAACATTATGCAAATTAAAAAAAACAAAAAAACTAAAAAATCTTTTTTCAATATTAAATCTCAATATAAGTAAGTCATTTTGAGGAATCAACATTAAAAAGACCATGCTTTCCAATACGTTTTGTTTCATCTCATTTGCTTGTTCAAGAGATAAACTCCCAGTTTAATGGTTGAGTGAGGACGGTGAAAGAATTAAATAAAACATAACGTCATTCATATTTGAAACAGATTTGAAATCAAAGAAGGGATTATTAACATCAACAAAAAAAAAAAAAACTTTAAAAGACGGGAAAACAGTTTTAACTTAATAGTGAGTAATTATCTCAGTAAATTATGGCTTAACAAGTGTATGACATTCTTTGATATTACTGTTTTTTGTTAGCGAGGAGAATCAGTGCCCTACAGCAACCCTCAATTTTACTTCTGGAGAGAGAGTTTTTTATGCTTAGTCAGTATTATGGTTTTAGACAGTGCTTGAAAACGCAAAAGTCCTACCGACACATTGTAGTACGTCAGCCAATTTGAAAAAGGGCTCTAGTTTTCGAGTTAGGGTAGGTGGTCGAGTAGAAAAATGCCAATGGTACCAGGTGTTACCTAGGGACATATGTGTGGATCATCTACTGGGTGGTGCAATTCTTTTTTTATGGGCCAAAAAAAGGTCAAAATTGACCACAATTAGGTAAAAATCATAGAATGGTGATTTATTTATTCCGACTTCATATTGAAATGTAATACTATTTAATTCCCCACTATATAGCTGTAGATTCAAGAACTTGAATGTTGGAATCTGGGGTTAATTTTAACCCCAGAAAGGACCAAAAAGGGGTCAAAATTGACCCAAATAAGGTAACAATCATAGAATGGTGATGTATTTATTCCATCTTAATTTAAAATGTAATAGTACTAGTAGTTCATTTTTCCCACTATATAGCTGTAGATTTAAAAATTTGAATGTTGGAATCTGGGGTCAAATTTGACCCCAGAAATGGCCAAAAGGTTAAAAAAGTACTTAAAATGGGTAAAAACAAGGAAAATGGTATTTGGTATACATAAGTTTCAATATTAAGGTATGCAGGAATTTCAATAATCAATTGCCAATTTAAAACGCATATTCACTTTTATTAGTAGTGACATCCAAAATTGAAAACTTTGGATAATAATGGTCAAATTACACCCAATTGGTCCAAATATATTAACCAATTAATGCACGGTTTACATATCTGCAGTCTTGCTCTGTTAAAATGGTTAAATTTGGTAATAATGCACTATATCAGGCTTGTAACCAGGGGAGGGGCAGTGGGGGCTGACGCTCCCATTCCAAAAAGCCCATATAACCCCTAAAAGAGCTTAAAAAGGCCAAAAATAGATTTTGCGAGCGAAAAAAATAGGGTTTATGCTTTTTTTTAAATTTAAGGTAAAAAGTCCACTTTCGCCAAATTTGCCCCCTTTGTAATTTTGGGGGACCAAATTTGCCCCAGTTTTGAGGGAAGTCCCCTTTTGAAAAAATGCGCCCCTCTCCTAATCTAGTGTTCCTATTGACATTCGCAATGAAACACTTTGAAAAAGGATCAAAGTGGTCCAACCCAAATTGGTCAAAATCTAACCCAATACGCCACAATTTCAGTCTTTTTTTCCTGAAATTAGGTAAAAACAATTGTATCCAGTTTTCTTTCAGAATGAAAGCTATCCTAAAATGTTGTTAAATCTGATCTTATGGTTTATTTCTGCCCTGAAATTATCACAACTGTTTTACTATTATGGTTAAGTATATAATATGAAAGTCTCTTGTCTCCAGAACAACTAAGATTGCCTTCTACCAGGCCTGTGTGGAAATCATCTTACTGTATGGTACAGAAACATTGACAATGAAGGAGGGGAGCTGCAGGACCTTTTAAATGGCACTTATACCAGGCAACTCATGCGAGCTGAAAATATCTCCTATACCTCCTATCTCCACAATTGTGGCACAGAAGAGAGCACAGTTAAGTGGGCATTGCTTTCAAGTCAAAAAGTGCAAACATTTGTTTATTCCAGTTGCTTCTCAAAACATTAACTTCCACAGTATAATTGCCCAATTTTATAGCTTTTAATTCACACTCTTTTTGGGGTCTATTTTGACCTTTTTTGGCCCTTTCTAGGGTCAATTTTGGAGTCAAATTATCAAAGATCCACTCGCTAATAGCCTCGTCCCCGGGATCCACACATTTTTCAGGAAGTGATCAGAATATAATATCGTTGTCTGTACAAAAGTACTCTTTTACTCTGTAAATCGTAGGACTTAAAATATTTAACTTAGATATTATGAGTGAAAAGTGCATAATTTATTATTTTTACACAGTATTTTAGGAGGCTTCTTAAATCACGCTTTTAGCCCTCATATCAAAACGGGTTGAAATGATACAGGCACAATATTTAATAGATGGGTATTGACGACTCAATCAAGATGAAACTAAAAATTGGACTATTATATTGTCTTTTGGGGTGTATCTTGACCCAAAACTTCAACATTTGGTTTATTTTAATCTACTACCAATATACTAATAGAAATGAGGTTTCATTTTAGAAGTTTTAAAATGCATATAAGTGGAATGATTACCTTGCCATTTTTAACTTTACTGACTCATATTTTGGGTCAATTTTGACCTTTTTTGGCTTTTCTGTGTCAATTTTGACCTCAGATTCCAACATTCAATTCCTCTTGAATCAACTGCTATAGAGTGGAGAAAATAAAATACTGCTGCATTTTAATATAAAGTTGGAAAAAATACATCATCATTCTATGTGTTTTAGCTTATTTGGGTCAATTTTAAGCCCTTTTTACCCTTTCTGGGGTCAAATTTTACCCTAGATTCCAACATTCCAATTCTTCTTGAATCTTCTGCTATATAGTGGGGAAAATGAAATACTAGCTTAAGTTGGAATAAATATATCACCATTCTATGATTTTTACCTCATTTGGGTCAATTTTTAACCCTTTTTTGGCCCTTTCTGGTGTAAACATTCAAATTCTTCTTGAATCCGCGGCTATAGAGCGGGAAAAATTAAATACTATAGGTTTTCCCGGCCAATTTCGCAATTTACGTGTTCCATTTTATAAAAGGAACATTCGTTTTCGCGCGAAATTGAACGATGATGTATATTGTTATTTCAATTAAGCAAAACGTCATTCGATTTCATTAAAGGAGCATTCGACCGCGTAGAATGGTCGGCCAATTGCGTAACTAGTTCAATCGATTTCAATTGGATTAGCTTTGCGATTCAATTCATGTTTTCTATTTCGCCATTGAGATAACAAAAATGAAAAATGTTCTTTTGAATTAGCAATATTTTGCGTTTAATCAAAGAGTCAGGGGAAAATCATTCCTTCCTCAGCATTTCGGCATTGAACAATATTATATGACTGATATATAGAAATGGAATTAAAATGACCTGATGGTATCTTTATTTTTTTTAAAAAAGCAAAATGTAGACCTTTCTGAAAGGAATGGATCATGATTAAAGATAAAAAGTATTCATTTGAAAGTTTTACATAATCATCCTAATGAGTGTAGCACAAAGATGCGCATAATTAAAACACGGTGGCCTTTAAAAGACATGATCAGTATCAAAGCTGAGCATCATACATATAAAAAGGAAAATCAAGAAAGTGGCAGTGATATGTATATAATGAAAAGTGAAGATAACTACAGTGATAAGCTGAGTAAAGCAGAGAATGAAACGTTAATCTCTTCATTGCAATATGAAACTCATAAGCAACTTACCAGAATGAAGTTATAGGCTTTAAAGAGATTTTTATTTGAAAAAATGTACATTCTAATTTGACGATTCAAATAATCATGTGAATGAAAATAGCCGCCATCAAGACAAATGTTTAGTGTGTTCGAAAAGTTTGAAAACACGTTTTAAATTGACCCAGCCGTTTGGATAGTAGAATAAAAAATGTGCACTAAACTGGCCCATAAAATTAATGAATGTGGTCACTCGACCACATTTGGAGACGTTTTTGCTCAAAACATCAAAAGAAAACATTTCATGGGCAAATAAGAAACATAATTATGTACTTTCATCTGATATGAAAATCTCAAGTTTGATGGAGTGAAGTGGGTGACGAGGTCATATATCGGATCACCCACCTTTAACCTATTTTTTCAGTTACATTACTGTACATGACGAATTAAATTTGCCGGAAAAAATATAGGGCTAATAATATTATGTCGATTTTCATGAAAACGGTGCATTTTGGAGGTAAGACACACCCAAAAAAAATTGTCTCAAAATTGTATGTTTTAAACATTTAAGTATTCAATACCTATTACGGGAAAAATAATATTGCCAACAACACATCTTACGTTTCTGCACAGTATGCACACAAACATTTTGTACAGCAAAAGAATAGGGTTTATTACGTTATCAAAACTTTAAATCAACAAAATATGCCAACTGATGACATTATCAGAGAGGTTGCTGGGAACAATTTTTATTTGTACTAAGTTAAAGTTTGAGTAGCTAATTGAACTCAAGAAATATGATCCAAATTGTTTAGTTTATTACGTTATCCTTGAGTATTGAATTCTGCCTGAAAATTAGACCTTATAATAAACAAATATTAAGATACCTTTTACTAATTTATTCTAAAGATACATTTAATTGACACCATATCAAAAAAAAAAAAAAAAAAAAAGAGTTCAATCTATGGTCATTCAGTTTCGTCCCGTGTTTCGAATTTAGTCCGACCTTCAAAACGGCGATATAATGGGTAGTTGGATTACGTCTTTGGTCATTGGGTTTCAACGATTGGTCTTTTCAAATCGTCAGGTGTTTTCAGGGCAAAAACCAAATATATATTTGTGCAACTTGATGGCACCAAAAATCAGCCAGTTTGTGTTTAAGCCAAATATTGGCTGCTTTCAACTAAATTAAAACAGTAAAAGCTGTTTTATCATTTTTGACATGAGCTAAAATTAAAAACTGCATTTAAACATAAATATAAGATTCAAATTTAAATTGACTTGATTTGTCCCTACCACAAACTTTAGAATTTGATTTAAAATCCATGTAATGACTGATGACATTATCAGAGAGGTTGCTGGGAACAATTTTTATTTGTACTAAGTTAAAGTTTGAGTAGCTAATTGAACTCAAGAAATATGATCCAAATTGTTTAGTTTATTACGTTATCCTTGAGTATTGAATTCTGCCTGAAAATTAGACCTTATAATAAACAAATATTAAGATACCTTTTACTAATTTATTCTAAAGATACATTTAATTGACACCATATCATTCTATAGCCAAATTATAGTTGATAATGTAAACTAAAACGCATTCAACGTAATAAACGATAACGTAATACACAATAATGTAGTAAACATTTTTTACCATTTTCACATCTCCCAATGACTAAAATGTATTTGATTGAAAGTTTATATAATTTTTGTGGTCGGAAAATAAGTATCTATGCCACTCTTGACCAATATTTAAATAGATTGTTTGGTTGCTGAGAAATGTGGATAACGTAATACACTTCCTTAAAAAGGTCGCATTTTCAAAAAAGTTCAACATTTCTTAGACTTTTTAATAGTCATTGTGAGCTGAAGAAAACACTATTTCCAACTGCCGCATTATGTTAACCTTGAAATAAGATGCACAATCAATATCAAACTTAGCAACTATAGGTTTTCCCGGCCAATTTCGCAATTTACGTGTTCCATTTTATAAAGGGACATCGTTTCGTGCGAAAATTGAAAGATGATGTTACTGTTTTCAAATTTTCAATTAAGCAAAACGCTATTCGATTTCATTAAGGAGATCGCGCGTAGAATGGTCGGCAAATTGCGTAACTAGCTCAATCGATTTCAATTGGATTAGCTTTGTGATTCAAGTCATGTTTATTTCAGCCATGAGATAAGCCAAAATGAAAATGTCTTTGAATAGCAATATTTTGCGTTTAATCATATAGTCAGGGGAAAATCACTCCTTCCTCAGAATTTCGGCATGAACAATATTATAAATTATGATGAGACATAGATGTATGGAAGTAAAGACCTGCGGTAGCCTTATTAAAAAAAGCACAATGTGACTTTGAAAGGAATGGATATGATTAAAGATAAAAAGATTCATTTTAAAGTTGTGACATAATCATCCAAGGGTGTAGCACAAAAGCTCATAATTTTAAAACACGGTGCCTTTAAAAGGACATGATCAGTATGCTGAGCCATGATACAATATAAAAGGAAAATTAATAAGTGGCAGTTATATATATATACATATATACAATATGAAACTCATAAGAAACTTAACAGAATAGGCTTTAAAGAGATTTTTATTTGAAAAATGTACATTCTATTGACGATTCAAATAATCATGTGAATGAAAATAGCCGCCATCAAGTTTCCACTAAACAAATGTAAGTGTATTCGAAAACAGTTTGAAAAATTAGTTTTAAAAATTGGTCCACCCGGTTGGATAGTGGAATAAAAAAATGTGACACTAAATTGGCCCATAAAATTAATTAATGTGGTCAGGTCAACCACAAATTGGAGAGTTTGCCTCAAAACACAAAAGAAACATTCATGGGCAAATATGAAACTATGTCTTATCTGATATGAAAATCTCATAGTTTGATGGAGTGAAATGGGTGACGAGGTCATATATCACTCCCCCACCTTTAACCTATTTTTTTTCAGTTACATTACTGTACATGACGAATTAAATTGCCAGAAACAAAAAGCTAGGCAATTAATTATATGGTGTACTGACGATATAAAATTTCCTAAAATTTGTTTTGACATGTTTTACCAAATTAGATGATTTTCCTTATTTTGTCATTGTAGGTCTATTAAACGTAAACATATATTGTAGGTCTATAACGTAACGTAATTGGAAGCCTGATCGCCATTCGACTAGCTATCACGAAATGAAAATCAACGTACAATGTTTCGCACCGTTCTTGTTTACGTATAGCGAAAAAAGTTGATGATTTTCGAAATAAAAATCGAACCTGCGAGATTCAAAGCATAAAATACACGAACTTTGCCATTACCATAGCTTAACGGTTATGCTGTACAAGAATTGATTGGCGAACAATGGAATAGCGTTTACTCATAATACGAAATTGTACTTATGATTTAGACCTATAAGCCCAAAACGTGCGCAATTGATGTGCCAAATTATTTTTGGTTGATCAAAGTTCGAAATTGGACGGAAACCTATACTTTGTGAAGGAGAAAAGTAATAAACAAGGTTTTCAAACGGACATATGTTTGTATTGCAAAAATATAAAAAACATTGGAATACAAGGAAATTCATTACATTATTTCTACCACCATTTTTTGGCCACAAGAAACATTGCATATTCGGAAGAATTCAAGCTGCTAGTATTTTGTTCAATTTTTATATTTTGATGTTGTGTTTCGGACATCAATCGTCTCCTATTTTTCGATGTTGAAGCAAATATCCATAGAAAACGAAACGGACAGCATAGCAAACTATAAAAAAATGCAGCTCAACGGCCTCACTCTCAAATATTACCATTTTGTTCCAATAAAAGCTTGTTGAAAAGACTTATTAACCAAAGACACAAAGTTCTGGAAATTCCCGTTTTCATGAAATCGACCATATGTGTGCCTTGAATATATTAAATTTCCTTAAAATTTGTTTTAACAGGTTTTAAATCCAAAATATATTTTATACTCTGCTTTTGTTTGTCCCATTGTAGTCTATTAAACGTAAACGTATATTGTAGATCTGATAACTTACAACGGATTGTTTGAATGCTAATCGCCAATTGGAAAAAAAACAAAATAGCATACCCGAAATTGAAAATCACCGCACATTTTTTCGCACCGTTCTTGTGTTTACGTATAGCGACAAAAAATAATGATTTTTTCGAAATAAATGCGAAATGGTTAAATTGAAGAGCACTAAAGACGAACTTGCATTACCATAAGTAACGGTTATGCTGTACAACGAAATGATTGATGAATGGAATACCGTGCTCATAGTACTAAATTTGTAACTTAGGATTTCAGACCGATAACCCAAAACCGTGCAACTTGATTGCAAATTATTTTTTAGGTTGAAAAAGTGCGAAATTGGCCGGGAAAAACCTATATGACATTTAATATGAAGATTTGTAATAAATCTAATCACCATTCTACAATTTTTTACCTATTTGGGGGGTCAATTTTGACCTGTTTTTGGCCCATAAAAATGCCCAACTTCTGATTTCTACCCATCCACCCAGCTGGCCAGGAGATGAATCCCCACAAATGTACCTAACATGTGGTAGAATGAAATTTTTTCTACTCTTCCCCTACCCCTTTGTGCCCAAAACTGTCGGGCCACGTACTTTGATACTTCGCTTCCAAATTCAAATTTGGAATGAATTGCTGCATGCCAGCGCTTACCGATCGCGTGCGATTATCCTGATGCACTGCTCGTTCCGTTCCTTAGTATACGGTATCACATCCTCTTCTTTTTAGCCCCACGGGCACTTGTTATCAAAGTGGATAATGAATGCGTGACCAGAAAAAACTCGAGAAGCCGTCCTTTTTTTCCAACGCGATTTACTCGCGTACATTGATTAGGGTGTCAAAAACACAAAATATGGAAAAAGGGTGTTTTTTTTTTCGTAACCACCCTGATTGTGATGTCCTCCGAGATCAAAATCATCAAAAATATTTAATTTGGAAGTAAGCAACATTAGCGCAGCCATATAATAAGGGTATATTATTAACACAATGCATTATGATTAGTAGCAAAAACTGACAAAAAAGCTTGTTTATATCGAGCAAAAACCAAAATTTTGTTTAGGTAATGGTTTTTAGTCGGTGGAAATACTCATTTAGGGTAGGTTCGTTTTTATTTCAGGTAATATCCCTTCAATCACAATAAAAAAATGTACTGGTCTCCCAGAGGCCCTGATAAAGCATCAATACACTAATACATAAATGATTACAAACAATGGTATTATACATGTAAATTGGAATAAACTGCAAGCATCGATTTAACATGCAAATTTAAATACAAACAAAAAAAGCAGTTATAGAGCATTACCTTTTTGAATTCATTCAGGGCTCATGTTCAAATTGGTACATATTGGACTAAAGATTATTCCATAATTTTTGCTGCTCTAATACCTGGAATGTTTCTTTTGCCAGCAACAATATTCCATGAAGGAATGAGCAAGGTGTTTTGAGTCTGGCCTCTAGTACCTTTTGTGTGCACTGAATGAGTAAAATAAAAACTGATGAAATATACAGGAGCTATTATGTTTGAGACACTTGAAGACAACGATAAGTAACTGATAATCCCACTTATTACTAAATTTATTCCAACCAAGATCTTTCATCATTTTATCTACTGAGGTTCTGATGTCGCTGAAAGGCTAACACGACCAGCCTGTTTTTGCAAGACTTCCAGTGTTGTGATGGTTATAAAGCATTGAATTTGACCAACAGAACTACATATCAAAATGAGAAAACACAAGAGCTTGTTTTTGCCAGCATAATTGACAGTACTAGGAAGGAAGAAATTATATTACCGCTGTGAATTACACCAATGAGCTTTTGACACATTAGAGATACATATTGCACATGTTCCTGATTCCACGAAAGTTGTGGATCCAGAACAACACTCATATTTAAATTTAATAACACTCTCAACATCATTCTTAGCATAACAAAGAAATATTCTTACAAATTGTTTTTTTTAAGAGTTAGGACGCCAAATAACATGAGCTTATTTTTCTTAATATTAGGGTATTTGGTTGAGATTTGACCCAACTAGCTCTACTGTCAAGGTTTGTACATATTCATTTTGTAAGGAAATTGGTCCATCTGAACTAAATAAGAGAGTTGTGTCATCTGCATACTAATACCTTACAATTAACAGAATCAGAAAGATAATTAAACAAAAGATTAATGAATTAGTATGGACCCAAAATTGGACCCTGTGGGATTCCCAACAGCAATGTTTCATGATCAGAAAGAGGTAATAATTAAAATTAACAGCTTTTGACTCTACCACTACGATATGACTCAAACCACTTATTAGGTGCCAATTATGGATCCCGTAAGATTTTAATTTACTAAAAGAAGGCTGTGGTAACATTGGTCCAAATGGCCTTCTTCAATCTAAACAGATAGACCCAGTTACTTTACCATTATTCATCTTACTAAGAATATATTACCACATCTACAGAGCAGTCTATTACTATGATTAGTTCTGAAACCAGACTGGCAGGGATTCATATATATATTGTTAGCAGAAGCAAAGAGAGAAGATAGAAAGGGGAAAAAAATGGTAGAAGTAAAAAAAGTTAGACCAAGCAAGAGTAGTTAAGAAAAAAGTGTGGGGGGAAGGGGAAGAGGGCTCCAACGGAGAAGTAAGATGAAATGGAAGGGTATGAGGCATACCGGATGAAGGAAGAGGAGAGTAGAAAGTAAGATATTCATACGCTTATCTTGTACAGCCCGTTCTAAGATCTAGATAAAGGGAAGACCAGATATAGGAACGGTAATGCTAACATCACTTTGGTCACCATCCTTGAATATAGGTGTAACCTTAGCTTTCTTCCAATCAGAGGGGCAGACTGAAGTGAAGCAGTGAAGGTGCAAATATGATGCAGGGGGTGACAAATGATTGGTGCACTAGCTTAAGAAGCTTATACAAATATTGTCTGTGCCAGTAGATTATTATTAGAAAACTAACAATCTGGTAAAAACAAAATATCAGGAGTGAATATCAAACTTCAAAATTTTTCATAATCCTTGTTTATCTTTAAAGGTAGATGGCTACTACTACTTGTATCACAATTACCGCATGCCCTTAATTTATAGCAAGAATTGTTCCCTGATCGTGGTGAAGTAACGATTAAAGATGATTAGCAGCTTCTTTATCACAGAAGTGAACCATTTGCTGTGTGTAGTTACCTTGCAGATTGATTTATTGCTAGTTATTAATAATTTCTTAATTGTACTCCATAATTTCTTAGATCATTATATTATCCTGATAGCATATAGTACAGGTGTTTTTTCCTTCAAGTCCCTGTGTTTTTAGTTTTATTCACTTTATTCTTAATTGCCTAGCCTTAATCCAGTTGAGGTTTATTTCGTTTTTTATAAGCCGTAGACAATAATATCCCCTATAATAAACGTTTAATGTATTCACTATTTATCCGGTCAGGAAGTTCTGATCCCTTGACCTTTTTCCCCCCCCTAACTGCAATGTAAATCGCATGCATGAGCACACATTTCCTTGAAAGATATGTAGGCATTGTCACATTACTACAGTTATTATCTATTCCAACTTGTTTTCTTAATAGTAATAATAAAAATCTTGGCATTAAAAGTTTCTTAAAACATCTATACTTTATTTTCTAGGTGGCACTTAAAAACGTTCTTATTATTTACAACTATATAGATAGATTGTGATAGAAATTCTAACTTATTAACCCCAGAAGAAGAGATTTTATCTGGCTTTGAGACAAAGCTAAATCTCTATAGTCTTTGTTGTCTCAGTTATCCTTGTATAGCATTAATAAGTTGATTCATATTACTGCTGTTGGATGCATGGTATTCTTTATTTGAGTAGGTTTTTTACTTATATCCAAATTAATGTCAACCAACACACTATGACATCATATAAAAAGTCGGTACGTTTTTTGAAAGATAGAATCTAATTTGTGTCAATGTAATCAACTCTAGAGTTGGGGGTCTATATACAGTGCCAAGGAGGATAAGGTTTTGTGTGTGGCAATTTAGTTTCTATCCGATGCATTTTGGAAAGTCCATTTTCACGCATCATATCCACACTTTGAATACAACTGGCCGCCGCCGGGATTGTAGCACCTGATGCCCAAGCCATGAACCTTTAAATAGTGCCGGTCGCAGTTGTTGAATGTGGCACACACTCTGGCGACTGTCCGTGAAACTTATTAATGGACCCGTATATGGATGCTGGAATTTTTCTTATATGTAATCAATTTTTGATCTGATCTAGATATCTTTCTTGATATACAGGATCAGATATAATTTTTTGATGAATTATGTAAAAGACATAATTTCATTGATTAATTTTTGCTGCAAAGCGCGATTTTTTGACTTCATCATTCCTTCCAAAGGTAAACTTTCACTCCAGGAGTCTATACCTTCTCCTTTCTACTCCCGTTTCTTATCCTCCATCATCATCCCTACAAATCCGCTGGCAATTTGTGTGCGTCGAACCGAAACAATAAGTTAAGTAAACATAATGCTACACTATATAAGACAAACTGCACAGCTACCAAACCAATATGTAGGGCGATTTCCGCCCTCATAACAAATGATCCTTTGTGCACATATGATAGGAACTATACATAAAAGATCGACTTCGAACTTCGCCAATTTTTGTTTCCTGGAGGCTTGACATGTTGACCCATAGGTCGCCATATTAACGCCATGTTGGAATGTTCCTACCGTCTGATCAGGTGATCCCCTTCCTATCCCATCGTGACTGCGATTGCTCGGGGTTTATGTATTCCAACATTGTGCAAAACTGCTGATAAGAAGATAATTTCATTGAAATTGCAAAAAAAACTGTTGTAAAACCATTAGTTATGCGTATTGAATTCCGGTTGGGGTTAGCAAGAGTCCATACGTAACAATTTAAATTGAAAATGAGGGTACCTTCGTCCCGAGTACGTAGTTATTATTCATATTCTGGCTTAATTATGACATTACTCCAGTGTATTGACCTCTTTGATAATTATATGTAAAAATTTATTTCTCTATTTCTTGTTGATAAAAAAAAGAGAACAACATGGAAACCTACTACAAAATATTAAAGATTGATTATACTATGTTTTTAATTCATTAAATGCTCATAATGCTCATTAACATATTATTTTGACGCAATAAAATCGGGTGACCTTTCGTTGTAGACGTCTTATTCGTGTTCTGGGTAAGTTGACCGTCGCATGATATTCTCTGGTGCCTATAACACTTTTGCACGGATATAACCCTCGAGTTCTATCTGCAAAGCGCTATGATCGGCATGGATACCAGTCTAAGTCCGAACATGGTGGTATGGTAACTAAACACTAATTACTACAGCAATCATTGGTGCAAACACTTAACGATTAACTGTGTGTTTTACGCAAATAAATTCAAATTTCATTGGTTTCAAGTGTGACATAAAAGTTCTTGTAAAATACAAACATCGCTGAGTCCAGTGAAGCCCAAAAACAAGTAATAAATTTCTTATAAATCCTATCTAGGTCATTACCGGCTCGCATGCATGTATCGTGTACTCAGCAATGTTTTGTAAAATCAGGTTAGGAGCCGGGTATTTGACATAGTCGGTCGAATTTGTTACAACACTGGGCTATTTGTATCTGTAGAGTTTTAATACTACTAATGGGCCTAACGATTTCCGCAGGAAATGGATCGCATGCAACAAACGAAGTGACGTAGGATTTAACTGGTCTATTGGAGCCGACTTCATTTGGTCATTTTACTTCAAAATATCCGCAAAATAAAGACACTAACAGAAAGACAACCAGCAGGAATAATAAAAGCCTCTTATGTTGTATTTTATATGTCATTTTTATTTCAGGTTTTGCGATATTATTGATAAAAAGGAACGGGTGTGAAGAGTAAGAGAGGGGGAAAAGGGTGGCGGTGAGAAGTAACACAATAACGATCCCTTCCTTCTTGGTTACTCTCTTGTTTACAAGGGTTACATGCAACGTGTGACATGGTGTATACATTGCGCAATTCGTCGATAATGTGGTAACTCTCACACCACTGTAAATTTGACAGTGCAACTTACAGCAAAATACTGTAAATGATAGAAAATTACAGGATCGTATGTTCTTTCCCCAGCGACTCGAAAATCTGGAGGGGGGGGACAATCTACCACGACGTATCGGTATAGCCCGGCTTCAATCTGCCAATAACAGCTTATGTATTTATGTAAAAGGAGTTTCATTTGGTCATATTTTCCTCAAAATATCATAGAAAGACAAATAAATACAAATATAAACACAACAGCATGGTAAAAAGAGACACCTCAAAGTTGTGTTTTAGGCATTAGGCCTATGTTCTTGATTTTTGCTACATTGACTGCGAAGTTGTTTACAAGGGCGATTAAACAACCCGATTTCGACTTTTAAAATCTTTCCTTCATCCCAATTTTTAATATTGATTTTCAATCCTTGGGTTTAGAGAGTAAATGACATAATATCGATGATTGCCGTGTTCTCATTTGGTTTTATTTGGGTAGGACGGAAGATGAAAATCAGGAAGTAGGTCCCATAGTGATTTTTGCCGAAAAGAGGACCCATAGCTTTCACCATGCAGAGATTACAGGATGACAATTTTGTCCATGTTTTCTTGGAAATTTGGAAAATTTGCCATGTTTTTTTTTTGACAATTTTTGCTTCAGGAATGAGAGATTGGCAGAAATTTTTGACAGAAAGCCCATTTTTTTGGTGATGAGATGTTCAAAAGGACTCATGGGGGTTGATCCACTTTGTACCAAAAAGTCCACTTTTTCGAGGCCCCCCCAAAAAAAAACAATCCTGGCGATACGGCCTGCCTCAAGCAAAGAGTAGGCCATTTTACATTACAACTATCCAATGATAATTATCTCATTACAGTTTGTGGTTTGAATCATTGTAGCCTATTTTTGCCAATAATACTTGTGCCGCTTTCTCACTTAAAGGTGCGCCCGGGCCAACGTAGCCCAGTTAGCATCTATAAGGAGCATTGGTAGTTTTCACAAAAGCGCGGGTCGGGGGAAGTCAGCTCGTCAGGAACTCGTCCTGATTGGAGTGCACCGTAGCGTCCAAAACTGCTCTTTTTGCCGCAACATTCCCGATTTTTGCCCAAATTTCTTCCAAGAGGGCCCCCCCCCCCTGTATTTTCCCTCACGAATTGACTAAGTCACTTCGTGGAACGCCTTTCCTCCGACCCCAGCTACGTATGAGGGGGTCTTTGGGATGGGCTTTTCTTTTGCTGGCTCAATGGCAGTAAATTTTCTCCTGCTCATTATAGCTAATGTTGGAGAAAATCATGATAGCTCTTGACTTGCACATTTTGAAGCAGCTTGAGGCATAGTGAAACGTGAATTTTGTAACACCGCAAAGGCAACCCCCCCCCCCCCCCCGACAAAGAATTCTGGTGCCGGTGTCGCCACACTGCCAGAGGAACAGAGCATGCAGAATGGCACCAGGAGCAAGGGTAGACCTACAGAATGCCACTGTCTCTTTAGCTCTGCGCAAATTCTTGCTCCTTTCGGGCACAATATCCCGGGGGCACTCCCATCTTGGAAATTTGCTAATTTTTTTTTAAAGAGGGTCTTTGGGTAAAAATTTGGCAACATTTTCTAAAAAGTATAGGTCTTGGGGTTAAAGATTTCAAAATTGTCGAAAAAAATGGGAGTCTTTGGATGATGATGGTAAATTTTCAATAATACAGGGCCATTGGGTGACAATGATGCTGGGTGAAAACAACCATAATATGCCTAAAAACGTCAACTAAATGGGAACACCCCCTCACCCTGTGTAACCTTAACCCCTTGGACATGTAGCAAAGATCCCATCTAGGGGCCTATAGGTGCTAGCCTCTCGGCGCCCTCAGAGATGGCCCAGTGGCGTAGGCAGCAGTTCTAGGGAGAAAAAAACGTGTTCAGGGGGAAATCAGCCCGGTCAGGGGAAAATTCGTCCCGACTGATTTCCCATCAAAATTTCCTGATTGTACCGGACCTCGACTTCTTCCCAAGAGAGCTTCCTGATGGACCCTTTTGAACACCCTTGAATTGCCCTTATCCTCCGACCCCAGATACGACACTGACTGGTGGTTCTTTGGGAGTGGGAGTGCATGCGAGTTCCTTGGCTTGCACATAAATTTTTGCAGTAAATGTTCACCTGGCTTCATAGCTCATGTTGAGATCCGGGGTTGAGATGGGGCCTATAAACTCGACAGCTCTTGACTTAACACATTTGAGGCATACTAAGCAACCGCTAGTTTTATATAACGCCACAGTTTATTTCACTTCCGTGAATGAATTGCTACCTGCACGGACTATTACGGTTGCGGCGATTATCCTGACGAATGCACTGGGCTCGTTCCGTATCCTTATTATACGGGTATCATCCTCTTGGTTCAGGAATTTGGAATGTTCAAAACAATTACACAAAAAATAATAATATTCATACACAGAAATGAATAATTTAATATTTAATACACTCAAGCAAATTATCAGTATGCTTTGCAATTGTAACTTAAGCATTATTAATCGTAAATATTCAATTCCATGATTTTTATAATTCTCAAAATACATAAATAAAAGTGGCTTAAAATTGTCAAAAATAGGTTCAACTTAAATTATTTGAGTAATGTTAACAACACAAAGGTACGAATATTAAGTTCCGATAAATTGGACAAAAATGAGTCAAAAAATGCTCATCACACACTCAAACATAAGTTATGACAGCAAGATAATTCATTAAACCAACAAGAACGCAAGCATTTTAAAGTAGATTTTACACATTTCAAACATTATAACATCACTCGCTTTTCATTTAAAAATAACTTTACATCAAGTGTATTTTACTTTAAGGAGAATAGACAAGAATGTGTGGATACGTGAATCCGAAACTGCGAGGCTTAGTCGAGCAGGCTTGGATTACTAAGTACACTTACGAGGTTATTCTCCGACTTAAACCATTGCGTTTTAGTAACAATTGTAGACAGCAATTACGCACATATACGATTGTATTCCTGTAGATTCGTTTCCATGTTTTACAACGTGCTTAAACGCAATTGAATTGTTACATACCTGTTATTTGTATAGTAGATTCTTAACGCTAATCTTTCAACATACGAAATTCTTACACAGTTCTTATGTGTATGCCCAAAGATTCGTACATATACTGATCGATTAGATAATACTGCGAAATCAAGCAAGCGTTAACTAGAAGTTGCTGTAAATACACATCTGTTATTGTGTACCTGTAGATTAGTAACACAATGTCTGTTACACACCTATTATTTGTATACCCGTATATTCGTCAATATTTGATACTCCAGTTAGATCAATAGTACAGCGAAATCAAGCAAGCGTTGAAATCGTCCACTGCAAGATGGTTATGCATCTGAATTAAAATTCTATTTCTCGTGTTCAGTATTGTATGATTCTGTGTTTTCCCTCCAACACATTAAATGGATTCCAATAAAAAAAATGATTCATCATTTAAAGTAAAATTAATCTTGAAGGGGGTGTGGAAAGTGCTTCCATCATTTTTTTTTTATTTTCAATGTATAGAGTACTTGTGTGCCAAGGTTCACAATTTTGTCCGGATTTGCACACTCACATAAGATCTGTTCACTACAGTCCCCCACTATTGATACTTTATGTATTATTATATATTATACTGTATTATACATTTCTGTCACGTTCGATATGTTATGCTGAATAAAATTGAATTGAATTGAAATTAATCTTGAATCTAAAACAAGTGACGTAGATTCAAATACCTTGCTAAACGAGAAAGCTGATTGACTGACATAAATAATTGCTCACAATGTAACAAACCCCGAACCCTTTGGATAACTGTGGATTCGTCACGGTAAATTTTATACATATCCTTACTTTGCATTACGCATCCATTGAGGGTATGAAAGTCATTAATTGACATATGATAAGAGAAGATTTAATATCAATCTCCTGTTTGAGTCCACACATGCAGTACATATAGGATACCGTATTTAGTACTGCATGCAGTTTCCATTGCTACATGTACACGTGCGTGTTTTGTTGTCTCAGTTTGCTATCCAGTGGATATTCAGCGGTAGCTAGCAGTTCTTCTGACCAAGGCTGGTCATTATAGCAATTAAGATGTGACACAAGAAGGAATTTATATATTTTCAAAGAATGACCCATTGATCGGTCCACGTGACCCTTGACGCAAATTTGTGAACACCCCATATGACCTTGGGTCAATGGTTCTTCTGATCACGTTTGGTGACTTTTGCAACTGACTTATGGCAAAAGAAGGAATTTAAAGATTCTCAAAAAATGTCCTTTAAATCGATCCACGTGACTCAAATCTGTGAACACCCATTGAGCATGTTTTTTGCGATTTTCTGCGATGTCCTGGACCATATGGTCCAGGACATAGCACAAAATTGATATGTGCGTGTCCTATAAAGATCATCTGCTCTCGTGGGAGAGCGTGGCCTAGCGGTTAGGGTGCTTGCCTGTGGTGCAAATTTACCAAAAATCCCGGGTTCGAATCCCGGTGGGGTCACTTGCCGGGATTTATTCGAGTGCTCAACTCTGGATTTAATCTGTATACGAGCTATAGATTAAATACAGAATACCGCTCTCCTCCATGGTTCACTTGGAATTGGGCAAATGAATCATGAAAGCATCCCGTCCTTCGGAGGGGACGTTAAGCCGTCGGTCCCGTGAACAGAGAGTCACAACTGTACATGTACCTCGCAGTCAGTGTCGAATAAGAGTAGGGTGTAAACCCCTGTTCCCAATCCGCCCCGTCTCAAAAAAGCGAGTCATGTTAGGAGCGTCCGTATCATAGATACACGCGACCCGGATCAGCTTACTTAGTTGAATAAATCCCACCACAAGCCATTACCAATGACTTGTGGATACGCATAGAGATCTGTTCCAGGACCATGGTCCTGGCGCATATGTTCCTGCAGCATAAATAATCTGGAAAAATATTCTAAGTCAAATATGCTCCAGGAAGGTGTATCACTTAAATTGAAACCTGGTTTTGGTGTGTATTTTTCAAAATCTTTTTGTTTTTGCCTTAGTTAAAAACGAGTTCATTCCAAACCTTGAAGAATTCTAAACAGTCAAAATATAATTGCACTTGTTGTTGCATTAATCCCAACTTAATAACTGGCCTGTGTTATACTCATTGGGGCATTTATTACAAAAAAAAAAAAAAAAAAAAAATATTCTAAGTCAAATATGCTCCAGGAGCATATTTGACTATGCTCCTGAAGCATAAATAATCTGGAGAAATATTTTAAGTCAAATTATTTAAGTCAAATAAGCTCCAGGAGCACATTTGAATACACAATGCCTCAGGAGCAGTAGAGAAAAATTTTCTGCCAAATACTGCTCCAGGAGCATATGCTCCTGGAACATGTGCATTCAAATTTGACTTAGAATATTATTCTTCTTCTGCGTATAGGCAGCATCTAAATGTGTTGAAGTTGATGGAACCAGCTCACTGTTAATTGGTTGGGGTTTGAAAAGTCTATATCCACCGGTGCAGGGGTATCTAGCCAGGCAGTGTTCCATGTGAAGCTGGAGAGTTTATCAGCGTGTCGGCAGAAAGGTCCACGAGAGCGCAGTCTCTGTCTGCCGAGCTGGTGCGATTCTTTGACAGTGTTATGCAGCAAGTGCTTGTTGTCCAACAGAGCCTTGTTCAGCAGTTTATGTGTGTGATGTTCTCTCCGAAGCACTGCAGGTGCAATGCCTGAAAGCACTGGTAGAAGCTCAGATGGAGTGGGAAGAAGACAGCCTGAAATGGTTCTCATGATCTCTTTGAGTACTGTTTCCAGCTTCTTTGTGTGAGAGCTATTCCACCATGATGGGGCGGCATATTCAGCAGCAAGTAGGCCCATATCTGCAGTGTACTTTCTACTTCAGTCCAGCTTCTGTCCGAGTGAAGAAGGGCAAGATCGCCGGCGTAGCCATATTGTCTAGATGTTGTCTGAGGTAAATCGCATATATATATATATATCCCGAAATGCCGCGTGTACAAATTTAGTACAGTAAGCCATAGAAGATAGTAAACATGTTAACAGTGTAATTCACAAACCAGGATCCAGAAAAACGAGACAGGCAAATAACTTTCTGTTTGTTGCATTTATTCACCACAGTGAACCACAAAATTATTAATATTTATCATGAAAGAAAATTGGTCCAAAAAGTCTGACCTTTGACCTTTAGCCAACTAAGGTGTATCACTTAAATTGAAACCTGGTTTTGGTGTGTATTTTTCAAAATCTTTTTGTTTTGCCTTAGTTAAAAACGAGTTCATTCCAAACCTTGAAGAATTCTAAACAGTCAAAATATAATTGCACTAGTTGTTGCATTAATCACAACTTAATAACTGGCCTGTGTTATACTCATTGGGGCATTTATTACCATTTATCCACCACAGTGTGTAAAGCACACATTAGGTATCCCACTTGAAATTTGCGCTTCAATTACCAAATCAATAGAACCTTGTACAAGGCAAATCTGAGGGCCTTTATTTAAATGAATGCAGATATTGATTGCCTGAACCAAAATGAAAAATTCAAAATTTCTGTGAAAGCTATTTAAATGTACTTTTGAAGTATTTACAATTTTTAGACCTACCTTGCACAGTTTGACAAGAAAAAATCAGGATATTTGGGGAACAATCATTTTGACTCACACTGTATATATATATATACAAGTTGAACAGCATGGGAGCCAGTACTGATCCTTGTGGGGCTCCGTTTCTCAGACGACTCAGTGGACTGCTCTGCCCATCACTGGTCTTAAGAACAAAGCTACGGTTTGCAAGCATGTTATTTATGAATTGTACAAGGTGCCGATCCGGGATGGTCCTGAGAAGCTTGAGTGTCAAGCCCTGGTGCCACACGGTGCCATATGCTGCAGTAAGGTCTACCAAGATGACGCCTGCCTTACGACGCTTTTCAAAGCTCTACTCAATATCATTTGTGAGTTTTACAATCTGATGGACAGTGCTCCGGCCACGGCGAAATCCTGCTTGTTCGTCAGGCAGATGGGATTCGACGACTGGATCCAGCCGGGCTAGGATCAGCCTCTCAAGTTTGAAGGAAATACACAATAGTGATATTGAGCGGTTGTCCTTTGTTTGATTTGGGGAGTGCGACAATAGTAACCCTACTCCCGATCTTACCTGAGCATCATTATGGTAAGGTTATCCATTGTGGATAAGGCTAGGGCAATTGGACACCTTGAAGCTGTTGTATCTCAGAGACAGATTGCAGCAAACGTTGGTGTTAGCCAGTGTATGATTTTGAAATCGAAATTTCGTGCGACATGTGGTGTCAAAGACAGACCAAGAAGTGGCCGTACAAAAAGGCCACTCATGAAAGGTTCTTAACCCTGAGTGCTCTGCGGAACAGGAGAATTACACGCCTCACTTGCAGAGAAGATATCGACACCGTTATGGTAGAGATCTTTCTGAACAAACAATTAGGATTATAGGCTACACGCAGCTCGTTTGAAGGCAAGAAAACATGCCCGGAAGCCTGCAACGACTTACCTTCACCGACAGGCCCGCTTACGCTGGTGTAGATAACACCGCCAGTGGAACTTGATCAGGTGGAGGACCGTTATGAAGCAAGATTTGCTTGAAATAGGTCGACAGCAAAATCAGAGTAAGGAGGTGGCGAGAAGAACGATTTTCAAAATGCTGTATTGAAAGAGACAACAGTATGCAACGGCGGAAGAGTCATGGTTGGGACCGGGATTTCCATGACTGGAAAGACGCGACCGGTTGTGATTGAAGGAACATTAAATGCTGTTAAGTATTGTGATGACACCCAAGAGCCTGTCACACTAACATATCTGCCAATCGTGGATCCAATGCCATCCTACAAGACGATAATGCTCGTCCGCACAGAGCAGGGAACTCAAGGAGTAGAGCAAATGCACTGGCCGGCGGCACAGCCCTATAATCTTAGTCCCATCGAACATTTTTGGGATCAATTAGGTCGCGGTACCCACAAAACGGTGATCACTTTGGCACAGCTGCGTCAAATAATGATAGAGGAATGGGACGCCATGCTCCACGACAGAGTAAGGACACTTGTGGCCAGCATGAGGAGAGATACGAAGTTTAACTCGCTATTAGGGAAAGTTAATTTCTCATAATTGTCCACGAAGTAATGAAAACTATCAGCGTAGATAGCAGGCGAAAAAGTGTGCTATCAGCAAAAGAATAATGAATGAAGTAGGGGACTATCAGACAATAAATAAAGCCGAACAGTGTGCTATCAACAAAAGATCGCTATAGGTGTTATCAGCAGTAAAACAAATTAGGTAGTGGTTATCGCAATAGATAACAGGTGAAATAGTGTGCTATCAGAAAAAGGTGAAGGTTGATGAAGTAGTGTGTTATCAGCAGTCGATAGCAGGTGAATACAGAGGTTACATTCTTCCGTCTGCAAAATCGCAAACATGGGTAACATACCAAAATAGTTGAGGGTTTTTAAATAGAATATCTTTTTAGAACTTGGTGAACGCGACATTGAAAACAAAGTTGAAAATGACAAAATGGGCTACTGTATTTTGCGAAACGAAACAGCACTCCCAGTGATTTCACGCTTCATTCCGTTATGCATGTTATGCGTGCAAGACGGAATAAAGCATGTAATCCAATGGGAGTTCTGTTCAGTTTCGTTTCGCAACAAACAGTAAGATCCAAAATGGCAAGCCATATTAGAGAAAGAGATTAAAAAACACTTTGCAAACTCTTAAGTCTATGGCACTATGTTGGCTGTCATGATGCACAAACCTTAGTCTATGGCACTCTGTGGGCTGTCATGAATTATATCCAATTAATAAACACATTGAACACGCACCCCGTCAATGGACTTTGTTATTGAATAATAACCACAAAGGTAAGAATAAGGACTCTAATATTTCGTTTCTCTTATAATTTAAAAATAACACGACTGCAATATTTCTCCTTCGTGATCTGGTCCCAAACCATGAAAAACATTGCGATGTACAAGCAGTGTCTTGATCAGACTTACGAAAAAGCATGCCAAATCTCTTTCAATTTACCCCCCCCCCCATTGAATCAATAATATGTAAATGGACATTTCAAGTTCCGTTCGCGGTGGAGATATTATCTTATTCATTTCAAACGGTAAACCACGTCACACAACTCGAAGGGTGGTCCCCCGGGCATGGAATGGTATTGATACTCTTAACCATCACGAATTGCTCCATAGACTAAAGGTCTGTTATACTTGCACTGCAATGCAAGTGCAGTGTTGCTGCGGCCGATATATCGATCCCTTTCTGCTGAACTGATGCAACCCACTGACAAGCAAGTTAAAAGGATGTGGCAGTTACTGCATGGCAGTATGTTGCAGAGACTGCTTCAGGCAAGCAAGCACTGCAATGCATTGCAGTGGAAGTATGAAACGGAACTTTACGTGATTCAAAGTGGTTTTTTTTTGACCCAATTTTTCGCCACACGCCGCCAATTTTGTTATTTGAGCTTTGTGTTGAAATCCGTTTTCAAGGTTCTAACAAGATATTGTAGTTATAATTTATCTTCAAAAAATTGTGATATGTCCACCCACTTTTTATAAATTGCAAAATATAAGTGTAAACCTTTTTTGGACACTTTGTAGTGTGCTATCAGCAAAAATATAGCTGAGGAAGTAGTGGACTGTCGATCAGCAGTAAATCAATGAAAATAGTGTGCTATAAGTAAAAATAACTGATTGAGTAGTGTGAGTAGTAGATAGGTGACCTATAGTGTGATATTGTTGTGACGATCATTTTTATCATCGAATTAAACGCTCTCGCTACTCGTGATAATTAATTCACGTATATATTGTTTTACATGCACGATAAGAGATGCTAACAATAAGAATTGCTAAGTCGATAATCTTTCAGGGTCCCTATTGGTTCTTTGTTAGGGACTCGGCTAGGTAATAAAAACTATCTACAGGTTTTCTCTCGTGGTCGTTGGGACTGTGCTTTTTATCGCAGCATCTCTTGGTTGTGAGGCCTCCCAAAATCATGTAGGATTTAGGCGAGTAAATTTCTCGCATTACAATTTGTCAATGGAATTTGTATATCCTAAATCACATGTTAGTTTTACTTATTGTATGTCTTTGCAACAGGAAAACAAATTGCATATGCTGTTGAAGGTGAACGAAGTAATAAATATTATTTAAATGTACATGTGTTTTGATATAATTAAAATTATTAAAAAAAAGGGAGGGGAGGGAGGTAGAACCCACACTTTGATCCCCTCTTACCCATTGTCTCTCCCCTCGTGCATGGCCTCTCTTTTCCTTTCTTACATCTCATTCCGGTCCCTCCGCTTACTAAGTTTTTCACCCACCATCTTGTTTCCTTCCCAAATACCTCCACCCTCATAAACCCCCATCATTTTATTTACGGGCCGTTCTAACGCCCCAAAGAAAGGGTTGAACCCCTAGTTGTGTATTGAAATTATTTAGAACCCCTTCCAGACTAAGATCTTGAGTGATATGTAACCAATTCAGTTACCCAAGCTGTGATCTCTCATCGAGTTCTTCCCGGTACTCCGCGGCAAATATTTTATCCAGCGAGTCCCCCCCGATTTCGGTACAACAATGGTGGGAAGCCGTTTTCGTATCGTATTTTTATATCAATGTTATGAGGATCATTCAAGGGTAAACATCATGAGCATTTTGTGCATTTTGATCGTAAGCAGCAAAACTACGGGGAGATGAGCACAGCAGGATACCACTTACCACTTTTATTTGTATTTTCAGTTTGGTAAGTGATTATGATGGTGGTATTTTTGTGATTTTTTGGTGGCGTCAAATGTGAGTATATATGTTAACTTTTAACACGTCGAGGTAATAATTATATGATAGTATTAGGCCGTTGTCATTGAGTGATTTGTGATTACCAAAATGGGCGTTAACTTACAAATCGATACCGCCCGCAACAATCTAGGACTGAATTACGTAATTGTATTTGTCTATTGTATGCATGATTGATTTTATGTAGCGATGTGAGAATGTATTGTTGTGAGTTAACCAGTATACAAAATTCGTGCTTGCAATTTGGCATTGATTTTAAGTCGCGTATTTAAATTGTGCGATTAGTTTAAAGATGCTTTCGCATCAACTAGCAGGCCGGAATGATTGACGAAATTGAATTGATATGTGGCTAAATACGAGGTTGTCAAAGTTAATATTAAATCTTCAGGTAATCCTGAAGATGATTTAGATACTTCATGTTAAATTTACAAATCCTGCTGCACTTCGAGACTATACGTCAGATAAATTAGCGCTTGCGCTAATATCAAAAATTGAGGGTCATGCTAGCATCTTTTTTGGAATCCATAGCAGATGGCGTCAAAGACCACACGGGCAAAAGACCATGACTTTTAAAGAACATTGAAGGCGGGAAATCATGGCGCTGGAGTGTAGCTAATCTAATTGTTATCGCGCAAGCAATCATTAACGAATCGCTGACAACTATGCTTCCGATCATGCGCTGGTGTAGACAAATTAAGAAACCAGACGCTGAACAATTGTCAAATTTTCTGTCCGCGGATTGTACCATAGCTTCGTGGTTTTGGATTTGCAAAACAACCAAAAAACTTTGCGGGAAGCTTAGACGCGGGCGATTGGGTCTCGCAGTGCAAAATACAGCCAGTGAAAGTGAAACCTCATGTATGATAAACCTGAAGAAGAAAAACCATGAATTCTGTTAGTTAAATTCATTCAACGCTAGATTCAATAACAAGTTGTGGTCTCTAAATAACGTCTAGACTTTGACAAACTAGAAGGTTTGACACATCAAGTCAATTGCGAATTTGACTTCCTTTTAGTCAGGAAACGACTAGGCAAATCAATCAAATTATAGGCCAAGAAGGGCTCTTGTATGTTTTAGGTGTGGTCGCAGAGGTCATGGGTGGAGGAAAGGTACGCAAAACATGGGGGTGATGGCAACCTTTAAAACTAATGTACCCATCTGCGTACGAGAGAAAGAAAACACGTGTTCAAAACACAGCGGGTGGGTAAAAAGTTTAGTCAAAGAAAACATGGAACATGTAGTAACTTTTTAGATTGTGACAGAAAACTGCAGAACCAAACGTTTACCATCTTATAACGAGTTGATATTCAAGTTCTGAAGTATTGTATTGGAAATCAAGCTTACCCGCCCGATTACATTTGGTTTCATCCTTTCTTTTCAGCTCTCCCCCACTCCCTCGCTTTTTCTCATATCACAATCCCCGACCCTCCTTCCCATCTGCATTCCACCCCGCTTATACCTAGACTCGTAAAAATTCTTTTCTTTTACACTGTTTTGCACCACGCGACGTATATTCTAGCCATCTCCATTCCATTCGCACACCGCTTTCCCACCCGTCCCTCTTACTTCTCTACCATAGTCATCGATCAGTATAAGCTTGGTGCCCGCATAAGAACACATTCATTTAGACACCTCAGACTACCAGTATAGTTTCTTTGGCGCCCCTGCGCCGTGTCCCAATTGTATACCATAGTTGCCTTTTTCAACTTTGCCGTTTTTGTGGTTCGTCTGCCGGATACCTCAATGTTTTCGGATTTGCGTCCTGTCATCTTACCATTCCTTAACCAACTCATATCCCTACATTGCCGTTCCTTCTTCCCTTAGGATTCTTTAGATGGTTGTTCGACGGAGTGCGGTGGGCTCAGGCGATTCCGCAGGTTAGTTTGTGGGTTGGAGGGGCGGGGGGGCCCCTCTTGTTGAGGAACTTAACACCTCTCTCACCCTTACCCTTGCGATTCCCTGTTCCTTCCTCTATCGGTTTGAATCTACTTCCTTTTTTTAATGCGCAGTCCTAATTTCGGCGCTCCTTTCCCATCCACTTCGTCCCTCCCTCGCTTCCAGCCCTTTCTCCTCCTTCCGCTGCTCCTTGTCCATCCATTCCACCTTTCCTTCCCACTTACCCTTCTCTATCCCTTACCAGCTCTATTTATGACTTGAGCTCCTCCTCACTCGCCATTGTGTTATGTTATCACTCCCTTCCCCTTTTACCCTCTCGCAATCACTCCATTTACCTTCTCATCGCATTCTTTCCCCTTTTTCAATGCCCTCCAGATTCCCCTATGTCAAGCCTTGGTCCTCTCACCTTCCCGATCGCTACCATCTTACGTCTCTCCTCTTTTATAAGACAATTTCGTTCGTGCCCATCGGCATTAGTCTTAGCATTTCTCTACCATCGCATTCTTATCGCCGTCCTTTATCTCCTTCCTTTCGTCTCATTAACCCCGGCACCCCATTCTAATGTAGCTCTTTCCTCACTAATAAGACCGCTCTGCTGTTTCCTCCCCTCCTTCTATTTGCCCAGCCGAACGTGACCACCAAGCCGTTCCCACCAGCACCACACGCCCCTCTCGGGTTCTCCTTCCTTCCTTAATATGTCTTTGGTCCTACATAACTTTTTCTGTCTTAACGAGCGCCCTTCCTCCTGTCCCGCCAATCCCTCCCTTTTCCGCTTTCCCTAATCGTATTGTATACCCCCCTTTTAACTCCTTATTTCTCGTTAGTTGACACTTTAATCATACTACCACCTTTCTTCATACTTGTATACACTCTCACCATCATTTGTTGCTCCTTCGGCCTGCACAACACTTCTAGTTTCTTGTATATCAGATGCAAATACCATTTCCGCTTCCGTAAGGGCACTTCGGTAGAGTGTTTAATAGATACAGGTGCATCAATGAACCTCATCGAGTCGGAGTGGTTATATACCAATATCCTGAGTTCAAACTATGATACAAAAAACCTCGTGTTGCATTGGCTCGGGCAGCTAAGGGAAGAAATTTGGAAATAACTGGATTCATTGTTTTACTTATTATCTGTCAATGCAGTGCCTTTTTCCAGGGCCTCTGAATAAGCTCGAAATCGCAACTCTGATATGATTTTGGGGAAGCAAGTTTTTGAAGGAACATGTGCAATATTGATTGTGGCAATAACAAATTGAAGCTAAAGACATGCAGTCATATTAGAGTTCTGGAAAAACATGGAAATCCCACCTCATACTCCCAATCCGTTGTTCGAGCAAAAATATCCAACAGTTACCGGGCACAACCCATTGGCATTGTCAAGGTGGACGGCGTGTCACTGACTTTAGGAATTTTGGTCGCCAATACCAGTTTCCAGTGTATCTGATCAATGTGCTCATTTAGTAGTAATGAACACATAGATGATCCAATCATTTTGTACCCTCGCTACCAAATTCGGCACATTTACCCTCATTAAAATCTGAGAAGGAGAATTGTTTCATTTCCTGATGGGGATGATGACAAATTGTTAATGAAGTTACATCATATTCAGTGGATAGTAATGATTCTGCACTTAAAGACGTCTTTCTAAAGTGTCTTTAAACAAATGCTCATTTAACATCTTCAGAAATTCGAAATTATGATCTTTTAGGAGTTATATTGATGTATGTTAACGGAGAAGATGGTCCTAATGGAAATTATTCGGGTGTGAAACATGACATGAATCACAGATGGAAATCCTCCTATTAGCTCAAGACCATATAGATATGACTCCACATATGCACGCTGAAATTCAGAAAACAGTAATGAATGTTAGATCAAAGGAATAATTCGGGAATAGACTAGTCCATGGAGTTTCCATGATGTTATGGTACCAAAGGCGGGTCTCCTGGATCTTACAGGTTTGAATAAATTTACAAGAAAGTGAACGGGACATTGGTCCACGTGACAATTTCCTTTCAAATATTATCGATGCTTTAGATAGCTTAGGTGTTGCTAAACCAGGTATTGTTCTACATAGACCGGCTTCGGCCTATTGCAAAATAGGTTGAGAAAAAGAGCAAAGCCTCTCACTGCATTCGTGACTCAAGATGTCTTATGAATTTGAAAGAATGACTTGTGGATTACAATGATCGCAACGTTTCAAAGAGCCATGCAAGAGGTATTGCGAGGTCTTAACTGGCAACTTGTCTTATGTTAACTTAGACGATGTCATAATTTTTAGTGAGTCATTTTCAGAACACGTGAGTCATTTGAAGCAGGTTTTACTCGTTTGCGTCAGGCAGGTCTCAAATTGCAACCTAAGAAATGTACTTTTGGTCAAAAAGAGGTGAAGTACTTGGGTCATGTAGTCAGTGAAAAGGGAATTGCGACAGATCCTGACAAAGTTAAAATTGTAAAGGGAATATCCCAAATCCTGCCAGGTTCTGACTTCGGTCCTTTTAGGCCGTTTTGTGGTTAATATAGGAAGTACATTAAAGACATTTGCAAAATTGCGGAACCCCTTACCAATTTGACCAGGAAAAGGACGTGCTTTGTTTGGGATGGAAAATGTCAACAAGCGTTCGAAACGCTTAAGCAAAGTTAATAGAACCCGCCTGGATTTAGCTTATCCAGCTTTCCAATGGCACAGAATTTATCCTCCAAACGGATGCTTGCGGTACGGGTCTAGGCTTCATTTTGGCACAGAGCAAGATAAGTACAGAACGAGTGATAGCGATCTGGTGGTAGAACATTGACAGATGCCGAAAAGAATTACACCACCACTGAATTGGAGGCATTGGCAGTAGTTGAAGGAGTTAAGAAATACGCCCCATCTTTTTGCAACACGGCGTCAATTTCACTGTGAAAACAGATCATTGTGCTTTGAATGCTTTTTGGCCAAAAAATACATCAGGTCGCCTTAGCGCGAGGTCTCTGAAGTTACAGGGATATCCGTTTGATGTAGCACATCCAGGGTTTGTCCAAAACACTACGCCGATGCCCTTAGTAGAATAGATTATGCCCAATTGGGAACTTGTGCAGATTGTAATCATTGTCTTCTGAAATACTGAAACCGCTGATACTACAGAAGTTAATAAGGTAGACTGTGTAAATTCAAATATGAGACGAGATGGCCTACGACGTCATGCAAATCCTGCAGATGTTAACTCTCGTCCTGTAGTAGACGTGGTTAAGAATCTTCGCTATCAACAAGGGAAAACGTATCAAGATGACAAGGAGGCAATCAAGCATAACATACAGCTTTCCCCATGAGCTTTCAATTTAGAACCAATTTCAACAAGTTTGGTTAAACTGATGATTTTTCAGTCCTATGTGAATACCTTGTAGATGAAGGTTACCAGATAGAATGTTCAAAATGCTAGAAATTTAGTAATTGCAATCTGATCAATATATGCACATACGGCTTTATTGCTCATCACATTCTGGCAAGACTCAGCAAAAAGATGGGTACCAGAGAAAAATGTCCATCGGTTGTATATTCCCGTTTGTTTTTGTTGATGCAGTTTTAAATAACTGTCACGAATCACGTGTTAACTGCACATTTTGGATTTCACAAGAACCTAAACAGAATCCGTCAACGTTACTTTTGGAAAGGCATTTCGGGACTTGGACAACTGGGTTCGGATCATTCATTTCTTGTTCGCAAGAACAACACATAGCACAAAGTACTGCCCATTGCTTACATGAAAGTGCCGCAGCGTTCGAAAGAGTTGAGTGTTGACATATTGGGACCCTTACCGACTACAACTTCTGGCAATCGATATCTGCTTTGTTTCACAGAGCCATGCACAGATGGCCAATTCTGTAAAACGTTTAAGTGATCGATTCGTCAACCATTGCCAGTGCGTTTTTTACTATATCATATGTGAACATGGTAGTCCTCAAACCTTGTTGAGCGACCGAGTCAAATTCCTTTCTAAATTGTTTGGAATGTGGTCGTATATGCGCACACAAGGCCATTCAGGTAACGTTTTAATGCGGTAATTTTAGATACCATCTCACACTATGTCAATGAGTTTCCATAACGACTGGGATAATTACTTAACGTCTATACAATTTGCCATATACCAACTCCTGCTTGATAATTCAGTCGGATTGTCCGTCTTCTGTTGTATGGAAGAGAAGCCAGACTTCCGATAGACGTAACACTTCTGGCTCAAGCAAATATCCAGACAGAACACTTCGTGATCATATTCATATTTAGTGTCGCATTAAAGATGTTTAGGACATCTCAAACACTTCTTACTGAGCAAAATCCATCCCAAATGACAAGCGTTTTGACGCAGCGCACGCAAGATTTCCATATCAGGTGTGGCGACTCATTTTGGATTTATAATACCCGCCTTGCAGCAGGGAGTGTCCACGTAAAACCACAAGTTTCTGGGCAGGACCATATCTTTTAGTACAAACAAACTGACCAAATCAATTTCAAAGTACGCAATCCTCGAAACAGTAAACTGATGTCTTCCACGGTACATGTGAACTAATGAAATTTGCGTATAATAGATACGTCCGTCGCAAGTAAGTATGGTTTCCTTGGTCCAGATCGAGCGAATCCAATCCCAGCCCTTGTCATGACGATTGTCCTAAATTATTTTACCAACTTTTGCTACCCAATAATCTGAGAAAAATCGAAATTCCAATTGTTCAGGCCTACGCCAGTCAGATCAACTCATAGTACGTGATAAACGGATGAGTAGAGGTCGTCTATAGGAGAACGCCTCGATATTTAATCACTCGGGATTTTCCTAATTCCGAACAACCTGGACCAAGCAATTAAACGCAGGCCTCTAGCGCTCTGAAGCCCATCCATTAAAATTACTGGTAAAGTATTGAAGAGAATATGCAAACTCAGTTCCACGATCTGTTTGGAAAAAACTGTTTAACATTGATTGTAAGTAGTTTAGAATATTTTTTGTACTTATATTTTATACATGTTAATTAGGTATCGCATCCCATATTACAAAAATCCTTAATTTGGTCGGACCAAATTTTGTAGGGATGCGGGGTAAAAGTTTGACGATAATTTATCATCGAAATAAACTCTCTCGCTACTCGTGAAATTTAATTCACGTATTATTTTTTAACATTCACGATAGAGATGCTAACATGAATTGCTCATAGATAAACTTCAGGGTCGCCTATTGTGCTCTTTGTTAGGCGACTCGTCCTCGGGTAATAAAACTATCTGCAAGTTTCGCTCTCGTAGGATTTGACTGTGGGCTCTCTTTCAGCATCATCTCTTGTGTAGACTCCCAAATAATGTTAGGATTAGGCGAGAACTTGCTCCTTTTCAATTTTGTCAATGGATTTGTATATTCCTCACTCACCTGTGTAGTTTTACCTTGTGTAGTCCTTCAACAGAGAACAAATTGCATATGCTGTTGAAGGTGAACGTAAGTAATAATATTATTTAAGTACCTGGGGTTTTGATATGTATTATGAAGGGATGTATGTATGCGCACATGGACCGGGCCGTTCTAACGCCCAAAGAAAATCGTTGATCCACTATTGTTGTTTGAAATTATTTAGAACCCGTACCAGACTAGATCTGATGAGATATTTTAACCAATCCGTACCCAACTTTGGGATTCTCTCCATCGATTCTCCCGGTACACCGCAGCAAATATTTTATCCCGCGAGTCCCCCCCCCCCGTTTCGGTAAACTAACCATTAAGTCTTATATCCAATTTATCTAACACCAAAATGTATAGCTATGGTTATCTTCTTAATGGTTATTAGAATAAATGGTATTAGACCAATTGGAGGCGTTAGCCAAAATGGCCACATTATAGACCAAATAAGATTAGACCAAATGGCAAGTTACCGGCCGGGTTTTGGACAAAGTTTCACTTTACTTTTGTGAGGCTGTATCCCGATGGTTAAATCAAGGACAAAATCTAGAAAGTTCTTTACCAACAAAAGGTCTTTTTCAAACTGGTCTATCATACTGTAATTGCTCCATCAGGTTAGTTTTGATCCCCAAATAATATTGACTTTCTTCCAATTACCTATCCATCATTTGTTGTCTGGTCCTATATGCAACACGGAAGATACACTGTAGCATATTGGGTATACATGGGGACGAATTAATTGAAGTGATAAAAGTATGGAAAGTAATTAATGAAGACGAATTTTATTTGTGCATGCAAGTGCCATCGACCCAACAGGTGAGAGCGAAATTCTATGTTCCAAGGATTGAAATTTAAGCCAATATATTAAAAAATGCAGTGGCCATATACTCTGAATACAAGTTTATAGGCCATTTAGCAGGGGGACTGTAGTGAGAATGTGCGCTTCGGATAAAATTGTGAATTTTTGCCACACAAGTACTTTAGGCATTGATTAATCCATAAAATGAGGAAGGCACTTGGCAAACCCCCTTCATGGCCCCAGCTTGGTGTTCAAGGTTATACAGGGGTCAATAATTAAATGTTCTGAATTGTTTAAAAAGCACACCAAATGTTTGTCTTGGTCCAAGGATTAAAAAAAGGTTAATAGTTTGACACTATCTATGGGGCTTTATAGTTCCGGGGTGGGTCTATGGGGTAAAAACTGTAAAAATGGTGAAAGTCCAATTTGGTGTGTACATGGATCAAAAATTTAAAAGTTGCTTTGATCAGTTAATATGTGGTGCAAATTGTCCCTTAGCTTAAAGGGTTGAAAATAAGGAATAGTTTGCCCTATCTGATATGCTTAGTTTCACGTTATCAAACAAAATAGGTCCAGGTCAATAGAATCCAATAGTGCAATAGTCGTTGACTTTATTCGCCATTTTGGTTAATAAACAGTAATCGTAAGATAAGTCAAAACTATCCTATATTTCATTCTACACACACTGGCCAAACGTATGCAACATGCAGAAAAAGCAATTTATATTCACCAATTGATTTAAAAGTGTATCAGGAGTTCTTGACTACCATTACGTAATTATGGCCAAATTGGGGGGGTGTCAACAAACAGATGATGTTATCCCATAATCAAGTCCGTGCGACACTCGTTTTAAATTTGTTTTCATATCCGTAATATGGCGGGTTAAAGAACGCTTGCTAATGGTAACCTATGCCGATTTGTAAACTGCAGAGGGAATACAGGACCAGATGAACGATCAAAAAGTACTACAAAGTCGCAAAAAATGAACTTTACGAGTTGTTAGGGTCTACTCTAAATGTTGAGGGCGAAAATTGTTGTGGTTGTATGATGGACCGGAATTAGATAATGTTTAATAAAGATGGAGCAAGTTCACCAACACCGTTGGACTCTGGGAACTAATAATGGCACAAAATAGTCACGTTAGTAACCGTGAAACAACATTTTAAAAATGGCAAACCGCTGACATTGTGGCTGTTTGTTATGTTAATGTGATACGCGGTAACTTAACCACGGCCACGTGAGTTTATCATTAGAATTGCTTTCATGTTTTCGTCGGATTTTTCGAATATTTTCGAAGACCACTGTTTTTCACATTGACTGTGTGCTGCCCTGGCGATTATCCCCGGTCCACAACCACCATCATTTTCTCTCCACTAACATTTTTTTAGTAAACACCTAATGAACCCTTATCAGATCACATTAGAGGCTGTGTTCGACAGCCATTATCTTGGTTGTCTGTTGTCGTATCACTCCTTCTGGATTGCAATCGACAAGTAATCGTTTGCTGTTCCTTTTATACGCCATATTTAGGAACGTGAAAATCAAATGAAACGTTTTTTTTCACTCCTCTTGGATTTTGGGTGAATAACACCCTGTATGAAAAACCACCTTTGGATTTTTAAATACGCAGTGAGCGTCAAGAATCCCGGTATAATTTTGAAATCATGGTGATATAATTTCGTTTTCCTGACTTTGCAATACTTCTGGCCAGCGTGTGTATAGCTAAAAACCCAACAATTTGAACCACATTTTAACAAAAATTGGAGCACTTGTAATTTTGACCCCTGTACAAACCAAATTGGAGTTTTTGTTTTACCATTTTTACAGTTTTTTACCACTAATTCCTAGAACTGTAAGTGCACAGATAGTAGAACTATACCTTTTGAATCCTGTAACAACAGACTCATGAGATGTGACCTTTCACCACAATCGGAACAGTTTAAAATGTTTACAAAGAGCCTGTGGAACCTTGAATCCCAAGCTGGGGGCATAAGGGGTGTGCAAGTGCTTCCATCTATTTTTTTTTTGATTATCAATGTATAGAGTGTTTGTGTGTACCATAATTCACAATTTTATCCGAGATTTGCACCTCACGATAAGATCGTTCACTACATTCCCACCACGAATGACGTAAATATTATCCGCACGGAAGCTAAATCCCTTTTTAAAATTAACTTCAGAACCACTATGAATTAATTCAAAATAATAGTGTAAAATTAAACGGGAAACCTATATTACTGATAAACCAACGCAACATTGACTATGGCTCCCGCGGACGATCTGCGTTACACCGGCAATAATAACAGTATAACACACTAAACGAAAACAAAATAGAAGATCATTCTCATTTATTATTTAGGCCTATCGTTACCATTTGCAAGGTAACTTTATTTTGTTTAAATTAACTACTCAACTTTTATAACTTAGTAAATAACACAATGATTCATATTAATTAATAAAAATGAACCCTCCGAACACATGTTAATCAAAACTGACAGAACATTTTTCCAGAATAGAACAGAATAAAACTAAGCAAAAACCTTAACTATAAAATATCAGACTAACCAAAACGTCAAATAGAAAATGTAACATTTGCACTGTGCATGCGATGAAGAGGTCCTGAAGAGAAAAGCCTGACCACCTGAAAAGTGCGGTGTATTTGGGCTATCAAGCCTCCAAACGGGCTGAAAATAAATAAACTGCGAAGCGAAGGCCTGAATTCAGGCTATTACTTGAAAACTTACATCCCTGTGCCTTGGTATCTATGATATAAAACTAGTAAGTGCAAACATACAATAAGAAAAATGTTTAAAGTTCATATTTAAAAAAGCGGCTGGCACTGACACCTTCACAAATATGATTTTGTTTTTCATTTGCTCGCAAATGATAGCAACAACACATGACGGTCAAACAGGCTGCATTGCCGTGGGACTCACTCGTGTGTGATTTCTTGTGAATCACGCCAAGTTCGATCTCTGTGAATAAAACTAGTTGCCAGGAAGTCATTTTAAATTATAAATCGTTCTGTTTTCAATAATCCGTTTATTGGGTCATACAATCATTCTTTCACAACATTCGAAAATAATAAATTTTATGGACAATCTTGAGGGTGCACTGCTTTTCAAATGCCCTGACTTGGGATTTGAGAGTGTGTGTTGAATTCCTTCTTAATTCAATTCGCAAATACTCACAATTTGACAGGGTCCATATTGGCCAATTAAAAAAATAAACCAGTTGATCGTCCGGATCTTTTTAAAAAAAGTTGGTGAGGGAGGCCCTTAGTATTTTTATTATTTTTTCAAAGCACGCCCGCCATGCTAAGTGGCACCTGATATTTGAGATTGCGATTGCGATTGCATGCGTTGTGGGGGGTTGGAAATAGTAGGTCTATATGCATGAAGGTTGAAGAAATTGCCCAACAAAAATGAAGGATACTCTTTAAAATAGGCATGAGAGTTCAATAGTGCTCCAATATTTTTGTTGACTTTGTTTTTGGAGGTGTTGTTGCTTTTTTTTTAAATAACAAATAACAAAAAAAAAAAGCGGTGCGGCGTCCAAAATCGGAGCGAGCGGGGACGATTAACTGGTTTATTTTTTTTTACTTTGCCTTAGGGTCTGAAGTGCACGTAAATCTGCCTCCAGTTGATTGAATGAATCACCACAATTCACTACTGGGTAAAATAATTCCCCAAAATTTTCAATAGGATCTTCTCTAATGACCGGTGAATGGCATTGATTTACGGTATTGTAAAAAAGGCTTAGAAAATGACAGTATTTTGCTGTAATTTAGAAATTCAGCCAAATACTGTAAATGTTATGTCCAATTTTCCAAGCCTATAATAATGACCGTATGAGTAAATTTAAAATGGAAGCTTTTATTCGAATTTTTAATGAGTTTAACACGCTATTTTACAGTTTGATGGAAAGGGTTCCTGGACTATAAGGTTATACCGTTCTAGGGAACACAGAAGGTCAAAGTCCGTTGCATTCAATCTTGTTTCCCCCTACTTTAGTCACTAAACATTTAAGACACTCAAAACCATTCCTTATTTTAATCCTATGAGCCTCACCAATAATTAGTGTAACTAGAACGAACTTTATCCATCACCTATGCACATGACAGGACACAACGATACCCTACCATAACCCACAATCGTGTACACCTATCCAACTTATAAAATGTGGCTGCCACTGAGACGCCTCCGTTTTCGTCCGTATTCAGAGCAGAATATGGTCTAAAGATATTTCTGTAATAATTGACTAAGAAACACTTTTTCAAGTATTTTTTTTTTAAGAATGGAAGGTTTTAGGATATTGGGATCAAGTCCAGATTTGGGAACGATGATGCCGTATTTGAGACACAATGACATGAACTTTCAGACATATATGAATAGACCACTGCAGGGGCGTAACAGGAGTCGAAGGGGAAAATTCCCGATTTTGAGGCAGATATTCCCGGTTGGTGGTTTTGAGGCAGATTTTCGTGGTTGGAGGTGAAAATTTACCGGTGAGCAGGCAAAAAGGCTTATTTAGCATGATTTTTTTCTTTTTCCCAAACTCTGTGGGGTGGCAACCTTCCCCCCTCCCCCGACATGTTACGCAACTTAATAACTGAAATCACTTCCACACTAAATTTGAAAACAATTTCGATGTTTTAACTCTCACATCAAAACGGATTGAAATCGGCGCGAAAACTTATATAAAGTGAGATTTTGGGTGAAGACCATTCTATCAAGATGAAAACTCTGCCTTCTTAAAGTATACACCACCCGTTTTGCAATATTTAAATTATGGATTTCATGGATTTGTAATACATGTAAAACCCATCTTGATTAAAAAGCGAGCTGTTAGAAATATATGCAAAAATGATTTTAGACATCCTAGATGCAATTTACAGAACAGGAGTGTGGCCAGAGGACTTCACACATGCAACTCTTATTCCACTACAAAAGAAACCAAATGCTACTGAGTGTAAGGATCATAGGACAATCAGTCTGATTTCCCATGCATCAAAGATTCTTCTGCGAATACTCACCCAAAGAGTGGAAAGCAAAGCCAAGGAGTTTATTGGAAAAAAAACTCAATTTGGCTTTTGGAGGCGATTGGAGTGATGAGAATGCTTAGTGAAAGGACCCTGGAACATAACAACTGTTAGTGTGTTTGTTTTGTGGACTTTGAGAAGACCTTCGACAGGGTGAACTGGGTGAAAACTGTTGGACATCCTTAAGATGATTGGCATAGACTGGAGAGATAGGAGACTGATCAAACAACTGTACATGGGACAAACCGCAGTAGTGAGGCTTGCGGAAGGACTGTCAGATCCTAGTGAAGTTGGCAGGGGTTTGCGTCAAGGATGTCTGACTTAACGGCTTCGCTGAAAGCTTTAACATCAGGAATGTTGGTAATATGCTGAGGGAGGTTGTTCCAGTCCTGGCTAGTTTGATAAAAGAAGGAGTGTTGCAGAGCCTTAGTGCGGGTAAATGGAACCTGAAGATAATTTGGCTTGGATCGTCTTGTTGATATTTTAGGATCTCTAGTGGCAAATTCTGGTGGGAGCTTGACATCTATTTGATTATTTATAATTTTGTGAAAGTTAGTGAGGCGTTAGACAAATCTCCTGGTCTGCATGGTTGGTAGTTCAAGTTGCTTGAGGAGGGCGGTGACGGAAGTGTTGTCATTCCAGTTGTAATTATTGAAAATAAACCGTGCAGCTCTTCGCTGGACCATTTCCACTTTATGTATGTTGGAGGCAGTGAAGGGGTCCCAAACTGATCCACAATAGTCCAGATGAGGGCGAACTAAACTTTGGTAAGCGAGGAGTTTAACCTTTTGTGGTGCTGATCCCAAGTTTCTTCTGAGGAAACCCAAAACACTGTTTGCTCTAGCTGTAACTGCATCAATGTGGACATTCCATTTCATGTTAGATGACAAGTGGACGCCAAGATATTTGTGGCTCTTCACAGGCTCAAGTACATGTCCAGAAAGGGAGTATGGATAATCAATGATGTTTTTCTTGTTTGTGAAGCGGAGGACATTACATTTGTCAGGTTTAAAGGACATCTGCCAATGCCGCTCAATACTGTGATAAGGAATGATATTTTGCAGTGTCAAAGTTAAGCTATGATCAAATAACAATTTTTATTGAAATAATTGCTGGGGTTTTCATCCTGATACTTCAATTGAAACATCCAAGCTATCCTAGAAGTGAAATAATGTATTTTACTAAACTCTCTCCTTCTAGCTGTTTACCAGTGTTTACTGCGGAATTTAGAGCCTTGAAACCCAGCTTTGCCTTTACCATGTAAATAATGTATTTTAGGTCTCAACATTATTTACTAGGCACATTACGTTATACATTGTATGATTTACCATATACCTTTTTACCTGTGGCCATTAAAATAATTCCTCTTACCTCTCACGGTGAATGGACAGACCTAAAACTTTTAATGAGGTCGCTTTTATTTTGAAATCTACTATAGGAATAGCTCTAAGCGCAGCCCAAAGGTATGAGTATACCTTGGGCATTTGTAAGGTAGCTGACATATTCTAGTGGCAGCGGAATAAATGTAAAGCACTTTGATACATTGTGAAAGGCGCTATATAAATGTCAACATTTATTTATTTTTTAAAAAATCCTATTTATGCAAACGATCGAAGAACTATAAGTATATATGGATGACTAAAATCTCAAAAGAACTCTTAATATCTTTTCATCCAAATGTGTTAGAATATCGGGCTCGCCCTATGGAATTCATACCTTAATCAATAAAGTGCGCATAATGTCAAACATTTAGAAAACAATACAAAATTGCTCTTTGGAGCTTGTCTTTTGGGGTTTGAAATCACTGAAGCGTAATTTTTTGTAAGTATTATAATGTTCTAAGTAACTATGACTCCATTCTGGTCAATTTTTAGCCTTTTGTCATTTCCTCTCCTCCATGTTCACTGCTTTTGAATATTGTTTGTATATTTTTATCCATTTGTATACAGCAGTATTATATTGTCATGGAAAATAAAGGAATCTGATGTTTGATTCCTTTAACTCTTTACACGCTCTAACAGCTGTGTATATGAATGGAGAGGTGGGATTTGACTAACATGATGCAGGATATAACATACAGATTACTGGGATATTCTAGTCAAGGGAGAATTAATGAATCATCTGCATGGGTTGTTCAAATTGTATATAAGAAGCAAGGTTTCAATTTACACAATGTGTCGCACATCTTTTATTTTAAAAGTTTCATTTTAAAGTGGACATTCAAGTGATCCAAAATTTCACAACTCAAAATATCCAAAATGCAGATTTTGCATGGTGTTGTAGAAGCAGTTCATGTGATAACTATTTTCCAAGTTGCATTCAGTTCATTTCCAGGCGATGTGTTATACGTAAAGCAAGACTTCCACAGCTCACTACATTCGCTGAGATACAAGCAGGAATGTCAGCCCGGCAAGTATGGTAACGTCACTCATCAGGCACAAAATTCTTTTCACCAAAACACTTCCGATGCCAAAGTAACTCTTCCAGTTGTAACGGTCAGTAGATTTTACGATGACTTTAATGGCCGGGTCTCATCTGGTCATATAGCTTACATTGATAACCCTTTGAGGACGTTTTCGGTGCTAGAACCTGCCGACGTTGGCGGGTGCGAATCCAAGATGCGTGCAACAGTAGCTAAATCGGCAGAGCAGAGGAGTTGTCTTGTAGCGGCAAATGCAGGATTTTTTAATCCGCGCACAGGGGAATGTTACGGGAATATTGTGAGCGACGGGAAGCTAGTTTTGAATTTCCACGGAATACAAAATGCACATTTTGGGATTAGGAAGGATGGAACTTTGGTGTTTGGGTAAGTTAGATGTATATGTAATAAAAATTATTTTGCACCGAGTTTCTTTTATAACATGGATTTCCGAAATGCACCCTAAACAAGTATTTCCACCGACTAAAAAGCATACCCTAAACAAGCATGTTTGTGTTTTTGCTCACCATAAACAAGTCTTTTTGTCAGTTTTTGCTATAAACAAGTAAGCAATGCATTGTGTTCATAATATAGGCTTACCCTTATTATCTGGCTTTGCTCATGTTGCGTTACTTCAAAATTACAATATTTTTGATGATTTTGATCTCGCGTACATCACAATCTCAGGGTTACGAAAAAAAATACCCTTTTTCCATATTTTGCTGTTTTTGACACCATAATCAATGTACGCGCGTACATCGCCTGTTGGAAAAAGAAACCCTCTTTACGCGTTTTCTTGTTCACGCATCATATCCACCATTTTAATAACAAGTGGCCCCCGGGCCGTTTTTATTTAAATTAAAGCAATGGTATGAGTTAAGAAAACAATTTCCAATCATGAATTTACTATTGCTGAAGTATGAATTAATGGATATTAAATCCATCATTGAATCAACCCTACGTTAAGTGATCAGGATGTACATAATATAACAAGCCTAATTTAGGCAGAAGCTAAATTCATTCGGGCATCTTGCCTTTTTTAAGGACTTTTTCTTGCTTTACCTTCATGATGGTAATGACGCGACGGGTTTTCTTTCAGCAGCAGGGGTGCCACACCAAATCATTATTAAGTACAATACTTACAAGTTACTTTACCATTACTTTATTGAAACACATCCAGGTATACAATTATATATTGGGGGGTCTTGTTATGGTTAATGGGTGGTTCACTTGTAATTTCAGGTAGATACGCTCGTGTACGGCCTCCCAAAACGTAACCCAAGGGCGTATTTTTCACTTGGCAGAAATTACCTGAGTGTTTGTTGAGTTTTACTTCCCCGTAAGTTTTTTTTTTTTTTGTTTTTTTTTTTTGCTTTTGCTACCCTACATAGGTACTTTGGTTTAATTTACTATCCCAAATAATAAATTTGCGTGACCGTTTGAAAATGTACCCTAAACACATATTTTGATATAAAATTTGCTACCTATATTACGTCCCGTAGTACGCGTATGTGCAGATAACCATCTTAAAGGACATAAGTCGCAATGATTTCTGTACCGGTACTTGTATTTTATTTCACTTCCCATGTAAAAGTATCAAGTCTTTTAAAAGTGTGTCCTTCATATTAATCGACATAAATTTTGACAGACCCTAAGTGAGCGATCGTTATTTCTCGGCGGGGGGGGGTGGGGTGACAGTGGGCAATTTCAATGGTTTTTTACCTCTGATTTTTCCGATTCCCCCATGCATTTTCCATATATATTTCAGGTTCCCCCTTTATAACTTGCAAAAATATTCAGGATTCCCCCTCATGTTTTGCAATCACTATACCATGTGGTACATAAGGGATATGCAAAGGCATGGCCTATTCATCAGGACCCGGGTTGTATACATAACACAAATGCATAAATGGAAAGGGTCAAGTTTACAGTTCAAAGGCACTATCAGTGAGTTGCTAAATCATAAAATCCAAAAAATAATCAAAAATTCCCGATTTGTGCATTTTTGGTACAATATCAGGTATCCTAACATACCCTCAAATGATAGGACCAGAAGCACCCTAATAAGGACAAAATCGGAAATTTTAGTCATACTGTCGCGTTTTCGGACACTATACCACACGCAATTGAAATGGAGAATTCCTAATCCTTTTGAACACCTGCCGTTTTCTTCCTTTTCTGTAAATTTTTTCAGATGGAAAAAGTAACTTATGAGAATCCACAGACTTATCATTCACTTTTAAGCTATTCTACAAAATTATAGATTGTGACTCTTTCTCGGATAAATTACTGATAGTGTCTTTAGGTAAAATTTTAAACAAATTTCTGTCTGCCTTTTTTTGTGGCATATCCATGAAATGTTAACCCTCGTCTATACCTATTGCCAGGCGGGGGGGGGGCTGGTTACCATCCCCTTAGTGAACTTTCATCCGGTGCGCTATATGCCAAAAGCATTCGGTAAAAAAACTTCTTTATAATCATATATTCTCATCCCTTCGGTCATTTTATCGAAAACAAATGTGAAGGTATCACCTTCACAGGGGTTATTGCATGCCTTCAAAGTCGAAACGGATGGGGGGGGGGGGTGGTGCCACCCAAGGGAACATTTAGGGCTACAGTTTTTTGAAAATACACTATGGTCTCTAAAACGCTATGTTTTAATGTAAACCTAGCCATTATGCCCTCAATTAACGGCTGAAAACCACATATACCGATATACCTTTAGCGCAAAATTGGATTTTCGCTATTTTCTGTCAAGTAATGTGGAAAATGCCAATTTTGCTGACTCGCGGACTTTATGACTCATTGTGACGCCAAGGTCGTAGTACTTGTTTTGGTAGTAATGGAAAGGGTGGACATCCATGCTTAAAACGAATTAAGCGCACAGGGGTTGTATCCACCCTTTGGTAAAAAAACCGTGTTACAAAAAAACGCTTGGTAAGACGAGGGTTTCTGCATTTATTCCAATTTTATCAATGAACATTTTAGTCATTCCCTAGATCTTCACATGACTGTACATCACTTAACCCTGATACACTGGAGTCAGAGATGCTTTATAATACTGTTAATGTATTGCTAGTTGGTAGTTTATACAAACATGTTATGTTGAAAATTCTGATAGATTTCTGACTGCATTGGAAAATGACATTTTTGACATTTACAACTATTTTTAGTCGTGGATTTTTCACGACATTTTTAACACCATTTCTCCAGCTGCCAAATAAACTAGGCCGATGTCACATAAATTTCAAAGTAGTCTGAAACCAGTTGGGCTACTTCCGCATTGTTTTCAGGTGCATAATGGACAGCAACAATTCGTATTAAATTACAATGTGCATGAAACAAAAATGGTCCAACATTGTTTTGGACTACTAATTCAGAAAATGAAATATCTCTGCTTCAGACCACCACTTTGAATAAAAGCTAATAAAGCAAAGTTTTAATTGGCAAGTCGAGTGGTCTCTTAAATGTGTTAAAAACTCTATTGTCATGAATTATAATAAATATGATCAAAATAAAATGTTTTTCAATGTATAGTTGTCTGTTACAGCCGGTACCTCCTCAATTTCCCTACAATACATGATTGTCATAGCAAAAGTAGAGTGGTCGATATTCACCAAATTTACTTCATGTCAAACAGGAATTCCTGTTCATCAGATCATAAAAATAATTGAAAAATACCATTTCAAAATATAAAGTATCTCATTATCTTGAAGGAGATGAACTGTACTGCCCCTGGCGGAGGTCCAGGGGGAGGCCCCGGAAGCTGTCGGGGTTTTGTTTAGCATGTTTGCATGCCTTAGGAGAGAGTCTCAGTTATCTCTTTATCATGTGAAGCGATGAACTCTCCTGCCCTGGCGGGGTTCAGGGGAACGGAGCCCCTGGAAGCTCTCAAGTTTTGTTGAATGCCCCGAATTCTGAGAGCGATATTAGCTCATATCCTGAAGAAATGGACATACTTGCCCTTGGCGGCGGGGGGTCCAGGGGGCGAAACCCCCGGAAGCTCTTGAATTTTAGCTAAGTTTGCGTAGGGCTCTATAAGTTATGAACCATAGGCTTATGTAATGATCTGTGGACAGTCTGTCAATTTTATTTACCCCAACGTCATTTTTCAGGCCAACGAGGTGGCGCTGAAAAAATGTTCATGTTAAACGATTTGACCCGGTAATATGCTTATAACAACTGAAAAATATTTAACCATGCAATTACATGTTATATTCTGTTAGAATTTTGAAGCCCATTGTAGACAGTATTCGAATATGGAGTGATAACGGATTTTGTGCATTCAATTGGGACTAAAATTGTTTTTTGGTTTTACACCTCAAAGAGCTGAGGTCATGTAGGCTACATGATCTTCTGCGGAAAATCACTTGCAACATTAGGCTTCCACCTGTAGGCCCATATGTATAGGGAGGCGTATGGTCTTTGGATAATTTCTATTATCTCCATTTCTTCAGAAAAAAATCAGGTTCCCCCTTTAATAATGATGAAAATTCAGGTTCAGCATTTTTCTTTTGGGGTTCCCCCCAAAAAGTGCCCCTTCCCCCCCCCCCGGCCATAAATAACGATCGCTCCCTGTACAAATTTTAACCCCTTATTTTACAATTTCCCAGCACTTCCCAGAGGTTGGACCCAAAATTCTTGATTCAGCACCCTTCAAACTTATACAAAAAATCTCAAACGGCGTGGGGGGGTCTTCCCCAAACTTGGTCTAGTGTATGGGATTCTCCATTCTACCCTACATACATCTGGCAGCCTGTCTCAAGAAAGTGGTACAATCAGAACAATTGTTAACTATGAAATTTCAAAATAAGTCATTTTCTTAAAAAAAAAAAAAAAAAAAAAAACCAAGCTTTCCAATGGTGTTTTGTTCATTTTTATGTTGCTTTTGTCCAATCCATAGATAAATAAATTTAAGTGCGATACATCGATTTTGTGACACTTTTTGCATTGGCAGAGTTTGGTTTGCGCAGTTATGCCATGCTGTCGTTTGAACTCACAAAAGACTGCAACTTGACAAAAAAACAAAACACAGATTAAAGTAACCAACGTAGTCTTGTTTTATCGACACCATTTTTAAATTTCCACATAATCAGTTATCCAAAATTATTTTCCAAACTTCGACTTTACTTTTTAATATCCCGCTTCGTTGAAAGGCGTGAAAATTTTTGTAATTTTGGGGTTTCTGCACTTTTCGGACCTGGAAATAGAAACTTTTGGTAATCGATGTAAATCCGTCGAGAATAAGTGGCGGTAAGCAATATCATATTTAGCGGAAATCTTCGGAACATACCTGCCAGAAGTAACTTAACTTTAATTGATAGAATATCCTGAAAATCGTTAAGGGTCAGGTGAAATTATCAAAAAATCCTCTATTTTTGATCGAGGAATATCCCTCAAAATGGTCCTGAAACTTAAGAAATTAAATAGAGAAGTTTTTTTAACCCTCGCTTAACCATAGTGAACTTTGCCCGTTGCCCTAAAATTCCAAAAGCTTTCGTAAAAGAGCTTCTATAGGTATTTTATCATTCTTCTTCCTTTCAGTCATTTAGCAAAAAAAAATTGAGGTAGCGGTAGCGCCTTCACTCGGGGTTCGGTTAGCCTTCAAAGTCCGAAGGGTATAGTGGTGTTGCCACCCAAGGATATTTTTATGGTGCATTTTTGAAAATATTATGCACAGTTGGCTCTAATTTTATGTAAAACTACTCCATTGCCATCATTTAGAGCTGAAAACCGCATTAAATATGATATTTCCTTTCTTTTTCGCGCAAAATTGGATTTTCGCCCATTTTCTGTGGAAAATGCCACTTTTACCGACCGCGGACTTGGCTGACGCATTTGTGACATACTAGATATGTTGGTACTTATTTTGGTAACAATGGGAAAGAGGGGACATAGCTATCCACTAGTATCAAACTCGTAAGCATCGGGTGCCTTTATACGAATTCTCGAGGGGGTGTAGTAACCACACTTTAGTGTAAGCTGGTATGTCATAAATACACCGTCGTGTTTTTTTTTTTTTCTGTTAAAAACAAATTCCCCTTGAAATTCTTGTCTTTTTGGTGTAACTTATTGGAAAAAATATCTTGGAATTTTTCAAACGTTTTTAGGGTGTGGCAAATCCAGATGGGCCGCCAAAATACACAACTTCCATTATAATTGGTATTCTTAACGCAATATGAGGTCCAAGATTGAACTACAATACCCATGTTTTCAATACCACATACTAAAAACAGGCTAAATTCAAAGGTAGTCCACCTTAAACATTACTGGTATCCAAGATTGGCGTCCAAAATTGCCGCCAAATCTATTTTTATGAATATTAAACGCTACATCAACACTAATCAAGATGAGAACAGGTAGTCAGATTCATGGGTGTATATCGTGTGGTGCTAGGAACCCTTATCAGACATTGTTTTTTGGGTTAACAACCTTCAAATCCAAGATGGAGGGCCAATAGGGCCGCCGAAAAGCGTTTATTAAACATCTAAAACTGTAATTTAAAACAAACTACCGTGAATCATTAAACTTTATGGGGCATAACATTGTGGTTTAATACTTGAAGACAGAAGAAGCAATTCCCAACTATTTTGTTATGCGTAACATAGCTTTTAATCCAAGATGGCGGCCACCGTAAGTATAACTGCTAATAGTATAACTGAAATGATTTTCACATAGATCCATGTCATCATCATATTTTATTAACAATAAATTTTATTTTTGTAAAATAAGTAAAATAAGTAGAACATTCATATTTGCCATTTATGTTTAAAAAAACAATACTTCCAAAATTAATATGCAGCTAATTTGGCTGCTATCGCATCCCACAAAAATCAAGTTACCAAAAATGGCGATTTTTCAACCTCCATTATGTTATCGCATCGGAAATTTGAATTTATTAAAAATAAATGAAGCAAATATAGACACACTCTTTTACACAGAGACTCATTTTCGACATTCTATCATTTAATTTTTTGCGTAGAGGGGAGTAAAAGGCTAAACGAAGAAGGCAGGGAAAGAAGGGGGGGAGGTGAGGAGGGTGAACTAACAGAAGAGGGAAAAGAAAGAGAGCAGAAGGACGCTCGTAGAGCGGGAAGCGGGGTAAAAGGTGGGGGGGCGGGGCATGGACGATGGCCGAGTAATTGCAGTTCAAGGGCGAAGGGGAGTGGGTGGATGATGGGAAGGAGTGTCGTGGGTGGTAAGGGAGTGGGAAAGAGAGTCAAGGGTAGTAGAACCGAAAGATAAGGGGCAATGGTCATATCACGGTAAGGAGAAAGAGAACGGGAAGGGTCGCATAGCATGTGTGAAGAGTAGATGGAAAGAGGTAAGGAAAAGGTATCAAGACGGATAGAAGACAAACATGAACAAGAGCAACGGAGAGTAGTGAACGAAGGATTGTGGAGAAAATAGAGGAAGAAAGAATAAAAGGACAAGGATAAGGAAGGAGGACAGGGGAAAACTTGGGAAAGAGGATAAAGTGTAGAAGGCAAAAAACACAACAAAGAGGCGACGGTCCGAGGGGGGAGCGAAGGAAAGAGGACTAGCGCACTATATTAATAAAAAACAGATGCCAGCTAATATAAACCCTAATTTTTGATAATATACGAACATTGGAAATTTTGATAAAAACGTGAATAAAACGCCAATATATTTGTATATTCGCAAGATATATACATTTACCAATTTTGTTAAATGTCAAATCTAAAATGACCATACTATTAGTCATTTTGTTTTTCAATCATATTTACAAAACCTAAATGATAAAATGAGTTTGTGTCCAAAAGTGTTTATCTAGTTGCTTCATTTATTTAATATATATTTATTCAAATTTCCTAATGCAAATAACATATAAAATATGGAGATATATGTGTAGATATATGTGAAATATTGTCAGTTTTTGGCTATTAATGTTCACAAAACTTAAATGATAGAATGAGTTTTTTGTGTCCAAAAGTTTATAGTTGCTTCATTTATATTATGTTAAGAAAAACTCCAGTGTTGGCTATTGATAGTGACAAAGGCCATATTATTGACCACCTTGAATTTAAGGCATGATAAATAAAACTTACTTGATAGGGGTTTCATGTGTCCAAAAGTATGTATCTAGTTGCTTCTATACTAATGTGTACAACATTTAGGTATATATGAAAAATTGCCACATTTGGGTTTGAAGGATGTTAAAAAAATAAAATGGTAGATACGGTTTGTCATGTTTAAGTATGTCTAGTTGTTTCATTTTTAATTTTCATTAAAATGTCCCTGATCGTATCTTTTTATGGTATTTTTATTATGCCTTGACTAGTCCCCGTCATTTTGTCACATTTTTTGGATTTGAAGCATGTTAAACATTTATAATAAAAATATATATATTATACCCCTTACGTCCCTAGAGGGAAAATGACTACCAACCTGACGATCACCGCAAGAAAGGGAGGTGGCACAATTTGTCTTGTTAGATCTCGGGGCCATTTCACTCTAAACACAATTAGGCAAAGGGTTCGCTCCGTGATTTTTGAAAAGTGGGGAAAATGGCATTTAGGAATTTAAGGGATATAGAATTACTTCATTTACAGTTTTATTAGAATTTCCTATCATGCATAACATATGTATATGTGAAAAAATCACTAGTTTGGGCTATTGATAGTGATTACAATGGCCATATTAGCCGCCTTCTTTGATTTGATGTTACCAAAGCAAAAATAATATGAGTTCTTTGTGTTCAAAAGTAAGCAGATGTTTATTTATGTTTTGATTGCAATATTATAACACGGATCACATGGCTGTATGAAAAATATACACTATTTTAGAGTCAGTTCGTACGGTTTCATTTGTATTTTCATTCAAATTTCTCATGTGTAATGTGTATAACATTATGTAGGTATATATTTAAAAAACAGCCAGTTTCGGCTCTTGATAGTGCTTACAATGGTCATTATTAGCCGCCATCTTGGGGTTGAAGGGTCTAAAACGAAAGTAATAGACAAGTGCTCATATGTAGTTGCTTCATTTATATTTTCATTCAAATTTTTGGATGCATATAACATAATTATACGGAGGTATTATGAAGAATTGCCAGTTTGGGCTATTGATAGATTAAGAGTGCTTATACGCAATTGTAATTTTGACACCA